>JBAMHX010000004.1:28139197-28169424 GCA_037177515.1 Pseudomugil tenellus
CTTTTTATTAATTGTATATATATATATGATCCTTTATTTCGAGCTTGAATAGAAAGATTCCTTTTTTTCATTTTATTGACATAGATTTATTGATCAGAAGCTCAGAGAACACTTGCAGGATTCACAATCTAGCATTCATATAGGCCTAAAAGAAGGCATGAACCGCTGGATATGAGGTCAGCAGAGTCATGCGCTGCCTCCATGGCTTCACCTGCACTTCCTGGTCTCACTCGGCTTCTCCTCCCTCTCTAGCTGCAGCTGCGCCTGATGGGATTAAAACACACCTGTCCCTCGTCACAGACACAAATAAAAGCCTGACCTCTTAACCCCACCATTCAGCGCTGCATTGTTGAACTGGGAGTTCCTGTTCCAGGAGCCACCCATTGAACTAGATTTCTGTGAGAATAAATTAATCTTTGCTCCTCTTAACCCTTTTGCAGCTTGAGGCCTTCCTTAAAACGTGGGCCATAAGTCAGAGTCCGGGTTACACTGCAGTTTATAGAACATATACAGATGCACAGGCTACATTTCAATAACCAGAGAAATAATGTGGAAATAAATGGACTGATAAAGTGCTATTGAAGGAAAACTGTAGTAAAAATATTATTTACAGAAGGCAAAAGCATAACTAGACATTTTCACCATTTGCTTGTTCATAGTAAAAAATTCACCGCTGAGTGTTTTATTGCAATCCACTAAGTCCAGTTTGATGAAACACATTAACACAAAGCAGGGGCTAATGAGGGATGAAGTCTATAAATACCTGTACTTTTAAACTATCCCTGTAGGTAAGTGTAATTTCAAGTCACCAACGTCACATAAAAACAAGACCAAAATACTAAAGTGGAGGATGTCATTACAATCTGGAAGAAGGAAACATTTGCTGTATATTCCTGAAATCAAAGCTTTCATAACTCCTAACACTGCTAATGTACTACATTAATGTAGGCTTGTCTCTAACCTCTCTTTTATGTCCAAAATAACTGAGAAAGTTGTATTTGATAGGCTTAATAACTTCTTAAATGAAAGGGGAAATCTGGATAAATTACAGTCGAGCTTCCAACTTCATCACAGCACTGACACAGCTCTGGTCAAAGTCCTAAATGACATCAGGCTTAATACTGATTCTGGTTAAATATCAGTCCTGGTTCTGCTGGATCTCAGTCCTATGTTTGACATTGTAGATCGCAGAATCCTGTTGCACAGGCTGGAAAATTGGGTTGAGGTTTCTGGAATGGTCCTTAACCGGTTCAGGTCCTATTTAGAATGTCAGAGTTTCTTTGTCAACAACTATGAATCTAGGCGAGTGGCCATGACTTGTGGAGTACCTCAGAGTTCAGTGCTTGGACCTCTTCTGTTCAACATGTATATGCTTCCTTTGGGTCAAATACTACAGAACTTTAACATCAATTAACAATTATGCAGATGATACACAACTTTATGTGTCTTTGTCACCAGATGACTGCAGAGCAATAGATGTAGGTATTCAGGTATTCTGGAATGCGCTGCTAGGTGGCTGCAAACTGTAGTAGCTCCGTCTTAACTTTCATGTTTTTTGTAATATAGGCATCTTTTTAAAGACATGAGCTGTCAGTTTGGGTTGTCCAAGACTTTTCACACTGTTAAGAAGCTGTGCTGCATGGGAGGATTTCTGCACATTTTTCTGCTCTTTTAAAACTTGTTGATAAGTTTCCATGGCAACAAGACTTATTCACCGCCGAGATCAATTAGTAATGCTCTCCAAATCTCCAAATTCAAGAATATCAGTGAAATAATTCTTCAAATCCCAATGGAGTTGAAAGAAAAGAGGATGCAGGACTGGAGTGAGACAGAGATACACGATGTAGATTTAAACTGTTTCTTCCAAATGTTGTGATGGATAATGTTCGATTACTAGCTAACAAAACTGACAAGCTCCAGGTGCTAATGGAACATATCCCAAACTGTAATGTGTCTGTACACGGCTTCAGCGGAAAACTAAAAGGAGGTGGAGTTGCATTACTGGTTAACCAGCATTGGTGTCATCCTGGACATGTTACTGTTAAAGAGAACATAAAGAGACATGGAACTGCTAGTTGAAATGAGCTACATGCTAGCTCCATGAGCCTACTTTTCCACTCTGTCATCCCGCAGATAGAGTACTACTACTGTGTCACTGTTTGGAGCAACTTAACGCCTGAATGAGACAAAATGTTCAACAATTAAAAGAAGAAAAAACTGATAATTCTTTTTGGTAGCAAAGAGAAGAGGGTCACCATCTGTAAACATCTGGAGACTCTGGCCATTAAAACTACCAATCAAGTTTCTGACTTTGTAGTGCCAATATACTCAGATCTGACTTTCAGCATCAAAGCTGTAACTAAGAAGCTTTTTAGCGTCAGAAACATCCACAGAATTAGGGGTTTAGTCTCCCAGAAAGAGCAGGGACCTCATTTATAAAACTGTGTTTAGCAAACATGACTAAAGTTGCGATGCACAAAAAACGTCCTGATTTAAAAAACAGAGTGCATATGTTTCATGACTTATGGGACACGTGAGGGAGCACACATCCTCGTTGTAGGATGTAAAAGGTGATCGAGTCAAGGAGAGGTTTCTCTTTATCAGAATGATTAAAGAATTGTAGATGCAGTAAAACTTTACATTTGACTTGTGGTTCTTTGATCATTTGTGAATATAGATTTGTGTAATTTTTACTACATTTTATTAATATTTTTTTAATTGTTTACATAGTTACTGTTTTGTTTTAGTTTTGATTTGTCTATTTGATACTTTTATGATATTTAATTTTTGTGTTAAGTTTTACAATTTAGTTTTTTAAGTGTTAATATGATATATCTCATAACCCTCTAAGGAACCCTCGCCTGCACAATCTGTCTTTTCTTTAATATATTTTTCTCATCAATTGTCTCTTATAATGTGCCAATAAATAAAACAAAGAGGAATGTGATACCCTGAAACAAAAAGTCAGTGATGATTAGACTTCCCAGCAAGATGATGATGCCAAACACACCTCCAAGTCACTCAAAGCATGATGAGAAAATGATCCTGGTCCTCAGGTGGAAGATGCTTTTATTGAAAACATTTGTCAAAAATGATAAAAACTAAATGAAGTTCTGCAAAATACTGAAGACCTGGGCTAAATAACACTTCACACACACATATGTTGATTGTCAAATGACTCAAATAACTCAGTGTTTGGGTCAATAATCAGGTTTTTAATGAACTTTTCTATCCTTCACATAACTCTAATGCTTTTTAAGGTGAAGGGATGAATATTAGAATGAAAAAGTAAAAAAAAAACCCTGAAATTTCAAACAGGTAAAGAAAAAAAAACCACCCTTTTTTTACTGTGTGTAACATCATATGTCGGCTAAAACCAACCTGAAGACAACACAATAATAGAACCGACAATACTCCAAAAGCTGAAATCTAAGTAAGATAACGAATCTTAGATGAAGGTTAAACTCTTGTGGTTTTCTGTTAATATATTTATTCTCACTAAGTGTTTTTTTCTTATTTAGATGTTTTGCTCTTTAATCATCTCAAAATATTTAGCCTGTAATGGACATTTTACTTCCTGTTATGAAAACATATGTGCTTGAAAGAAGAATGTCATTGTGACAAACCAAAAAAAAAATAATTCCCATATTGGATTTGTATGAAGAAAACCTGACTTATTATTTTTGAGGAAACGCTCATTTTAATGGTTTTTCAGGATTAGTCACATTTTCACTTTTTTGAAAGTTCTGACAAGGCAAATTTTACTCATTTTTTCTGCTTTTTATATATTAAAAAAACAATGACACTGTTTAATGTTATATATTAACTGGTTTCTTCAGTTTAAAATGACTATGGTCAAGAATCAGCTGATTATATTTGCTGCTGA
This sequence comes from Pseudomugil tenellus, assembly GCA_037177515.1. NCBI lineage: Eukaryota > Metazoa > Chordata > Actinopteri > Atheriniformes > Pseudomugilidae > Pseudomugil > Pseudomugil tenellus. Next base: position 28,143,084 of record JBAMHX010000004.1, read on the forward strand.
CTGTTGCAACATTTATCTTCTGAAAGAAAATAACTAAATGAAACAGAGAAACTGGCATTAGTTCCAGCTTTATGCAAAGGTAGGTGGGCCAGACCATTAACAAGAGTTCTGCCGGAGAGATGTTAATTAGACTTTCTATAATCCAAAACAATCATCTTTGAACCACAGTCTGGGTTTATTACAAATCATGGAGCAGACCTGAATGTTCATTCAGTTTCAGGATGAAACAGAGAAAGTTTATTGATGCTCGGTCCTGTTAAAGTGTTTCCTTTGAATGAACAGCGCTGTGAAGAGAATAGCACCCAGGCAGAGGATGCTGCCTTCAGGGACAGAATGTTCCCTTCAGGGACACACTGCAGCAACTTCATGGAATTAAAGATACAACTTTACAACAGAGTTACAATGATGGATTTTAACAGGCAAGAAACCTCCGGAAAAATCAGATGAAAAAGAAAATACACCTTGTACATCCTATCTTCCAACGTCAGAGGATAATTATGACAGATCAGATTTTATTTACTGAACAGAAAGATCAGAATCAGATGTGTTAACATGTCTGGATTAACCCAAATCTTTTGTAAAGCAGTAAAGATGGACAGTTTCTGGCTGAATGGCTGAATTTACCTTGTTTTGTTATGTCCTACATGAACACACCCATAAAGCTTTATAATTAGAGGAAAACGTTCTTTCTTTTTGCTGTTTGGAGCTGCCGCTCTTATTGTTTTCTCCTTAAAATAAAGGAGAAAATGTGCAGCTGTTATAAAAGCCCCTGTGCTGTTTACATCAAACACTTATTTACAGATGTTTTTTCACAGACACATCACACAATATCAACTTTTTAGCACCTGAAGCATAATCTATGAACATTGTTAGCAAATTGCATCAAATGATAATCATCTCATTAAAAATGCCTTCTTTTCTTTGCTTTACCTTAATTATCATCAGCACCTAATGTCTGATGAGTAATAAAACAGCCTGGTAGATAAGAGAGGCGACATGCGGAAACTTTTATACATAATGATCAACACTGCTTACGTTATTACAGATGAATGTGTTTTCGTCTCTTTGTGGGGCGAAAGAGTATTCTGCTTTATTGTGCATGATCATCTTGTTGTTGACGAAATAAAAACTGTCCGAACGAGTCTCGTATGGGCTTGAAATCATTTCCTCCACTGGCAGAAGAAAACACAAAGTTCAGGGTGAGTTAGACATTTGTACATGTAAGGTACTAAATGTACTGCAGTAAAACTGAGCGTGTTCTTCATCATTTTAACCAATACAAGCTTCATGCAGCTTCACAGCCTCTACTGCTGACTACAATCTGTGTGTATTCATACCGATGTTGGGTTCCAGCTCAGGTAAGTAGTAGATGTGCTCATAGGTGTTTCTGCTGTGTGGGATGCAGAAGCCGATCTCAAAGTCAAAGGTTTTCAGGAGGAGGTTTCTGAAGAAATGTCTCTCAATCAGACGGAAGCGGTTCAGAGCCTTACTGCCCACAGTGAACTCCAGCCTGTAGACACAGATCTGAACATGTTAACACAGCAGGATCTGGACAAAACAATCCGTCCGTCCGTCCATCCGTCTGTCCATCTTTCTGCATTCCAGGAGACTTAAAGAAGCCGGGTGAGTTCTACACAACAGACTAATTCAATTCAATTCCATTCCATTCCATTCCATTCCATTTCATTTCATTTCATTTCATTTCATTTCATTTCATTTCATTTCATTTCGCTTCTTTTTGTATAGCTCCATTTCACCACAATGTCATCTCAAGGAGCTTTACAGAGATCAGCCAATTAATAAAAATAGCCTATTTCAAGGAACCAACAAGACTGCATCGAATCTTGACTTTGTTCCAATCTCCCATCTTGAGCATAGAAGACCTGCTACAACCTGGTGGAGATATTGAAGGATCTCATCTTTGTTGTCTCGGTCTTTTTTTCTAGATGCCTCTGTGTTATGTCCAGTCTAGAATACAGTCCAGGTATTCCTCCACCAAGCCCACCCCTTCTCCCTGGATGTAAGCAGTGTTTTGTTTACTTATTCTCTCTTAAATCAAAATCATCGCCTTTGTTTTATTTGTGTTGAAGATGTGGGGGCTGTGTCAACTCCATCTGGACTCCATCTTATCCACAACTGGAGAGTAATCAGAGCATTTCTGCAGAGTACAGGATTAATGGATAGATCACACTGGTGTAGTTTCTTCTTTAGTACGATAAATCTCTTCTGGTCATTGAAGCCTCTGATGTCTTTTCTGTGTTCTTCCAACATCTGATGTTAAAATCCTTCACAGCGTATTTCTCATGATATACATATTAAAACATTTGTGCAGGTAGCATTTCAGACTTACGTGGCTCCGATTTCTTTGAGGGCCAGAAAGGCGGGAGAGAAGTGATACTGGATAAATCTGCTTGTGTCGTACTGAATGACGTCTTCAATTTCTGGACAAAAAGAAGAAATTGAGTCATTTCCACCTTTTTCTGGCAGAAAATAAAGTTTTATTTCAATAAATCCATTTTCTCTGTTTCTTTTCTCCAAACTTACCTCCAGCTGGAGGTAAACATGAGTAAATAAGATTTCTGATAATTGTACAGGTTTAAGAATTTGTAGTAACCCTACCAGCATGTCCATGTACGGACCATGGACTGGGCAAATTTTGGAGGTCCCATATGGTTTTTGTTACATGTGGGTCATTTGTGAAGCTGATGAGGGCTTTTTGAGCCCCCTGTGGGATGTAGGTGGGCTAAGTTGGACATGTAAAGCCCATTTAGGCTGGTGAAATGGGCCCCGAGTTAACTCCAGTCAGGTCCTGGTACGTTCATCCTTACAGGTTCACTTGGATGAGTCATGATATTTTGCTGAGAGGAGTCGACCCAAAATTTCTAAATTTCTTCATTCAGCTAATGGGTTTTTTTTCCCTTCATCATGTAGGCGGGCCAGTCCAGTATCACAACCCTCCTCTTCCTCAGTTATGCTGTTGTAGTAACAGCATGTGGTTCTTCATTGTAAAGTCTAACAAGCTGGCTTTACTTCAGGAATCCAGAACTGTGACTCATCCTGAAAGTTTTCAATGTCTCTCCGCTCCAACACACCTTATTAAAATGAATGATTTATCCTGCAGATCTTGATTGTCGTTGGAGCCATGTAATCTAAATCAGGTGTGCTGGAGCACTGGATGCATGGAAAACCTGCAGGATTCCAGCCCCCAAGGACCAGGAATCACCCAAGTTTTCCATCCAGGATTCCTAGGCCTCAAGCACCAGGAAATGGAGTTTGGATGAATTTAGTATGAAACTGGATTTTCGCTTATCGAGGTAACTTCAGGGTTAATGGTAGATTTCCCGTACTATGATGCTGGTTCACTCCTGGTTCACTCACCCTGGTAGTCTGAACGACTCACCTGCTCCTATATTAAGAGATAACCGTAAGGAGCTAACCCTGAACTCGAGTATAAAGTAGAACTGAGGAAGTTCTGCCCGAAACATCTGGGCAGAAAATAATAATACTGTTTATTTATATTGTCTGATGAAGTGATATGATAATATAATAATCTGCTGCATTTACACATTGACAGAGTTGATTATGTTCCACCAGCATTCCTTCCTGGCTGTTGCTATGGCAACAGTGTTGCTTTTGGCCTTAATGATGTTTAAATTCTTCATATTTGTGAATATCGGCTCCTTTATGGTGAAGTAGCTGCTGTGCTTGTCTCCATGTGTGCGATTGGTCAGAAGATGCTAACTCCGCCCCTTTTTATGTGAGCACCCTCGGATCTTGATGGTAAAACCCTGGAATGAAATATCGAGTTGATTACCAGCTTAATAATATAGCTAATCCAGATCCCGTATGTCTGGGTAAGTCAACCCCGGTAACGGAGGGATAGCCAGGGTGTGTTAATCTCACCTTGTAGCCTCAAAACCAGTCCAGAACTGGTTTCCTCATGCAGCTAGAATTAATCAAAGACTATGAGACTATAAGATTATTATTTTGTTATTATTCTGAAGTAAATTCCTGTTATAGATAACAACTAAGAGAAACTAACAGAAAAAAGAAAAGCAAACTTTGTTGGAATACAATGTTATTGGTGTAATTTAGGTAAACACACCTGTTGGACAATGTTTCTTTATGTCCAGGATGACCGCTCCACTGTCCAGATCTCTGATCTTGAAGCGAGAGAAGTTCACGTTGTAGATATTATCCTCCGGTAAACACAGGTACTCTGAGACACATCAATCCAACAATAAAATTTGTCACAACATTTAATTATTTCTTTATTTATTTATTGTGTCATAATGTGATGTTAGATTCAAACAACCTCGTTAACTAAAAAAGAAAAAGAAACTTCAAATGAATCCTGTTGAAGGCTTTCACAGACGCATCAGTTTTTAATTTTAACAGTTAAAAATTCAAAGTAAAAATTTATATTTAGTTATTCAAGATTTAGATTTTTTTCAGTTCAGCTGTAAATATAGTCAAAGAGTATCTCAGTTTCCACATTACAAAACGATAACTCCGCTAACGCTACATGATCCAGTTTAATTAAGGACACATTCACTCCACCATAGTCTGGAGAAATTTGGCTCGGCTGGGCAGAAAATTCTCAAACATTTCACATCTTTTTGTTTTGTTTGGGTTGCTTTCACGCTGAACTTTGTCCCAGAGGTCCAAACCATCCGGACAACATTATGCAGTTATAACAGCTCCTGGCTGGGAGCAGATTCCCCCAAAGTGACCCCTAAGCAAGAAGAAGAAAAATCTGACAGAATTGCTCATCTGCTGCATTGTTTCAGTCTCAAGTTTTCTGTTTTTACTTTGGAGTTATAATAAAATATGTTTTTACAAGAATCTTCCAGTTTGAGCAGCCGGACAGGAACCCAGATATCCAACAAGTTGCAGTGCGTCATGTTCTACGTCATTTCCCTTCTGACTAGATGGTCCGTTTGTGCAACCTTAAAGAGGAAGCTGGTTGGGCTGCGAGTTGTTTTTACAGCAGTAAAAGTAACAGCAGGATGGTGCAGAGAAAAAAGTTTCTGTCCTCCAGTAATCTGTCAATCACCTTAGCTCCACCCCTATCACTTAGCCTAAATAAAACCAACCTACAAAACGTTGGATCAGAAGTTTACATCCTTAAAAGTTAGGAAGTGGGTGTGGTTTCTCATGCTGTCCGCAACATCATGTAACTATTCCACAACTTCTCTCCATCTTGTTTTGAGCAGGTGGATTCGGGTGATGGTGTCTCCTTCTGAACAAATATGTCCTTTCAGGACCCAAAGCAGCTGCTGAAGCTGGCATCTCCTCTCTGATAAGGTTGGTTTACACCGTGGGTGAAAACTAAAACACTAAAATTGACATTTTTATTTATTCCTTCTGTTAAGGAATTTAATACTTTTTTCCGCTTTCTCAGAATTTATTTGTAGAAAATGTTTGTTTGAATTTGCGTTTAGAGGTTAATCACATGTCAGACAAGGTCCCGTTTAACATTCTGTCCATTTCAGGCACTTTTCTCTCCATCTGGTTATATTTTGGCTTGATAGGTGCATAATTTATATAATAAGGTTTCCTTGTTGACATTTTTTAAAAATTCAACTATTTTTTTTACTGTTACACCAGAGGCAGGAAAAATAAAACATGTTTTGAAATTTTATATAGAAAAAATGTTCCTAAAAATTGATAGTTTGAATTCCTCATCTTTTATTCTGCATACATTTCTTAGATAGTTTTAATTATTTTCCAAAACTACCATTGAAAAGAAAATCTTACCCCTTTAAATACTAGTTTTATTTCTTAATTCCCTTTTTATTCATGACAAAATAACACAAAATATTAGCATTTTCCACATTTCTGGCATCTAAAGAAACACAATCCACAGAATTGAATATCAGATAGTTTTGCTATAGCAGAAAAAAAAATCTGTGCAAAGCAGTTTCTGGAAATGGACATTTTTTTCCGAAAAGACTTCAAAGTCTAGTAAATTAATTTACTAATACCAAAAGATGTTCTCCCAAATCGCTTAATATAGCTTTGATTACACAAACATCTTCTGAATGAACATTTCACAAGCATCATTTATATTTTTCTGTCCTTTTACATAAATTTATTTCTCGTTCTGGGCTTTGTTTTGGCAGCGATGGTGCATATTGATGCTTTTTATTTGTTGGTATCTCTCTTTATAAGGTTGACCCCTTTCAGGTCGGACCTAAATGATCTCCATGTTTCCTGACATGTTGACAGACATTTTGAAGCAGGACTGTTTTGGGGTTTTTAATATACCATGAGGAGTTTTCATTTAAGCTCTTCTTCCATGTTTTTCTCTGTAATTCTGAGTAAAACTCAGCACTTTGCTTCTGTTTGATATAAAGTCTAATAATGCTTATATAAATATCATTTTATCCTGGTTTCAGTTCTACTTCTCTCTATTTGTAACCTCTTAATGTAACATGAAGCCCTCACAGGGTCACACTGACAACTTAAGTTACTTTTATTTTGGTTGAATCTCTTCATTCACGTGTTTATCTGCTTTTTCTCTCTTCCAGGATAAGTTATCTCTGATTCATTCATCTGTAGGTGTGATGTTTTATTCGTTGATCTGGTTTTTATCGGTTTTATTTATCTAATTCACTTGTTCTGCTCCTTCTCTCTTTTCCAGGATTTTTCAATTAATTTTTGTCATCTACTACATGCTTAATTCATTAATCTGGTGATTTGATGTTTTATTCGGTCATCAGGTGCTATATTCATGTTTTATTCTTTCACTTATTTATTATATCCCCGAATAAAGGGATATTATGGTTTTGCCTCAACTGCTGCAAATCCTTCATATTAACGCATAACTTGAACAATATTCACGTTAGATTAGTCATTTCTTGCATATTCATAGATATCATACAGAGGACGAACTAATTTAATTTTGAGTGATTTATCATTTTCAGGTAGCCCACCAGGGGGCGCTCAAACCAGAAAAGTGTTTTGGCTATATCTCTGAAAATATTCATCCAATTGACTCCAAATCAAGTGCAAATCAAAGGCCATGACCTGAAGATGTGTCACATGTTTTCAGTTATAACTGAATGTATATGAATTCCCAGATTGGGGAAACAGAAGATGGGGGGGAGGGGGTGTTCGGTGATAAACCCCTAGTCACCTCTTACGGTAGAATTCCTAGTCTATCCTTCAGTGGATGGAAGTGTATTGGAAGCCTCACTAATGGCTCACAGCTCTTTTCTGGAGTGTGACTGACGGTCTGAGAGAAGATTTGAAGGTGTTGCTCCAATTTATATTTCATTTTTTCATCTTTTCGTTTGTTTTATTTATTCATCTGATTTTTATGTTATAATCATTCTACTCATTATTTTGTTTTCTGTCTTGTCCAGGCTGTTAATTTTCATTTCTTTTGTTTTTCATCTGGGCTGCACGGTGGCGAGGTGGTTAGTTCTGTAGCCTCACAGCAAGCAGGTTGCTGGTTTGATCCCCGGCTTAGGCGGTGGCCTATCTGTGTGGAGTTTGCATGTTCTCCCCGTGGGTTCTCTCCGGGTTCTCCGGCTTCCTCCCATAGTCCAAAGACATGCAGCTTGGGACTGATTGGAGACTCTACATTGCCCTTAGGAATGAGTGTATGTGTGGTTGTTCATCTATATGTGTGGCCCTGTGATAGACTGGCTAACTGTCCAGGTTGTACCCCGCCTCTCGCCTTTTGGCTGCTGGGGTTGACTCTATTTTTGAATGTTACATTTTGTGTATTCGTTATACTAGTTTTCTGTTCTTTCTGTTTTTTTTAGGGCTTTTTTTTTTTTTTTACAAACAGAGTCTATAAAATTAACTAATGTGGATCAGATCAGATTTGTTTTAATTAGCTTATAACTGGATTTTGATGAACTCTGAAAAAATGAAATGATTGCTGTGAATTGAATGAAATCTCACAGTAGAATTTTATCAGAAACTTTAAATTTGAGCTTTTGGCTGCACTTCATTCTCCGGAGCCCCCGAGCTTCAGTTTGACCTGTGTCTAAAATCTCTTCTAGCTATTGAGGGTTAGGAGAAGCCCATAAATATCTTTAATTTATTATTTTGCATATTATGTATATATATTTTTTCCTTATATATTATGCTGACATAAAAACTATTCTAAATTGAAAGCAATAATTTTTCTGACACCAGTTACATAGAATTGACCAGATATGTGTTCTTGCATGAGGATGCTGGACTAAAGAGGTTAAACTTAAAAAAAAAATCCTGACTAAAAATGTTTGCTTTTAGATTTAGCTGCATGAGCATGTGAAGCAAATTCCCACAACTCAGCCATTTTGACCATTAACTTTTCATGTTAATTTGATTCTTTTTTTTTTTTAGAGTCTTCTGAGAAACAGTTTAAGTTTCATCACCAATCCATCCACAGTGGCACGCTGCTCTATGGGGGTGAATCTGGGTTTCTTACCCCGAGTGTAACTGTTCAGCTGCAGGACTTGTTGGGGGGTCACCGTTTTCCCGGGTCTCCATCCAGAAACCTCCTCCACATTCTTTGTCTCATCCTGAGTCTGCCTTGTGGAAGTAAAGGCATCCCAATCCTCCATGCCCCCATCGACCGCAATATCTTCCTCGGCCCTCCCTCCTTCCTGCTCCACCCTGCTCTCTTCATCATCACAGCCAGACTTCTTTCCTTCCTGTTTCTCCATCTGGCATGCCCGCTCCTTCTACTTCACAACCTCACAAATAAATACAGCTTTTATGATTATGTATTGTTGTGTTTTTTCTTAACAAGAGTGGGCAGAGTGAGGCGGATAATGATCCAGAGTGTAATTCGCTGGTCTGCTGGTGTCTAAAGGGATTATGTCAGTCTGGATTTGGCTATCTGAGTCAATCCCCAGTTAAAGCTGCTCATGCAGTATTACATAATCTGACAGGAGCTGTGCACATACTCATCAATACAACATCTACACTCTCATTTAATCTTCATGCAATTGACCCCTGAATTTATACCAAATTATATAAAAATAAAACAAATATGTTTCAAGTGTTTCTCCCTGCTATACTGTACCCACATTTGAAAAGGGTGTACCCACAATAAGAAGGGCAATGTGCATTCACTCAGGCAAGATGTCCAAATGTCATTCCACTACTTTATTTATTCTTTAAAGTCCTTTTGCTGGTCAATCAATCAGTCTGTCAGGTAAAACCCTTTAAAACACAAAGAACACAAAAAGAACAAAAAACACAAATCCTACAATATAAATGGAATGAAAAATTTAATGGTCCCCAATTAATTAGCAGTTTACACTAGATGTTCATTTTCCCACATTCAAACCACAAACTTACTAAAAACTACAGCATTTATTAAACTACTTAAGTTAAAACCTAAATTCAGTCATAATAACCTATTAACGTGATGGATCGTGTCCCCTTTGTTCTCCCATACGCAAACACTTCCATGAATGAAACCTGAGGTGCGGTTCAGGTGTATGCTTTAATAATATGCAAACACACGCAAAAAAATCACACAAAGAAAATGACAAGGATGACATACAACACAAATAAATATTAAATAGGTAGCTAGAAAGCTCAATGAAAGTAAATATGAAAATAATTTACAAATAACAAATAAAAGCAAATTGATTGATAAAATACAGTGTTCTGCTTTTTTTTTTTTTTGGGGGGGGGGGGGGTGTTGCAAGTTATGGAGCCCCTAGTGGATGAGATTGGAACTGCAGTTGTTGGCATTTCCGCTTCACTTTCAACCGCCAGGAGGTTGCTGCTTTTAAATGAAGGAAAATTTTTTAATAATTTAATAATAATAATTAATAATTAATAAAAGTTTTCATAATTCTAAATGGACACATTTGGAAAACCATCTCATTTAAGCATTCTTAGCGATATTTGAGAGGTTTTGCCATATATTAACTTTTTCTTTATATTTTTCATTAACTTTCTTGTTGTGATTTTTAGGTTTTGCACAATTTAAGACAAGCGGTAATGGAAACACAGTTAGCATTAGTGGAATGTGTGTGAAAAGAGATTTAAACTAAAAACTCATACTTCCAGTCAAATGTTTGAAACATTATTAGATTTACATAGAAAATATGTTTGTACTTCTGATCAGTACTGTATAACTGTGTTGGCTATTAGCATAAAAGAAGCTCCTATATATTAATTAGTAAAAATGAATGAGCCATGCACATTGTGTGATAGAGATATCTCAGATTCTTGGGTTTGTCTGATTTAGTAAAGCTCCTGCAGTTTTCTGGCTTCACAAAGAGCTTTTACAGCCTATTCCTTCTCAGCTGTGAGGTCATTAAGGAGCCTTATGTAAAGTTAGTGAATACATGAGCTATTCAGATATGCACCTTTCAGTACTTTCAATGAAACACCTTTTCAAGTGCAAAACGTACATTGCGGCAGAGCTTGCAATTAGAGCTAATGATGGGTAGATGTACTTTGCTCCAGCATTACTGACAGGCAGTTTCAGCCTTGCACCTAGCTTCCAATGTTGAGCAGGGATTAGTCTGTACAGGGGTGTCCAAAGTCGGTCCACTGAAAACCTGTCCTGCAGAGATGCAGGTTGATCTGTCAAGGCAAGGACTATCTACTTTATGTGTAAAATACCATATCTTACTCTGCACTTGTTTAGAAATGGTAAAACTGCAAAGTAAACTATAATATCCAAGGTCATTTCAAGTTAAGCTTGAGTCATTTAAAAAATCTTAATCTTCCCTACAGTACAGATAATCTCACTGTCCCACCTCAAGGCTGAACGGAGGGACTAAGATTGTGCAAATTGATAAAACTCGTGGGAGGAAAGGTTTGGAGTGAGGAATGTTGGGGGCAGATGGTGGACTGGAGTCTTGATAGATTCAATTTTATGGCTAAGCAGAATTTCAAAACTCATCACATATAGGGTAGAGATCAGAGCGAACCTGCCTCCTGCACATTTTCCTCCTGACGTGAACAAGTGGTGGAGGAAAAAATAGAGATGAGAAACAACCCCTCCTCCTTTTGAAAGCCTGATGGCACACACACACAAACATGCACACACACATACACACACAGTAATACATAAGGACATTTACAGCAATAAATTTCACACCTTTGGTTGTGGCGTTAAAGGATTAGCATCTGCAGATGAACTAACTGACTGGATTAGTGCTCTTGTTGCCTAATCTGAAGACATTTTTAAAAAGGCACACAATCTCACACACACACAAGAAAAGCAGTGAAAAGCAATCATGCCTCGGATCCCATCCATGTATTGGTACAAAAATTATTTTCTGTGATTAAGCAGTCATGGAGCGTACTGTTTATTTTCCGCAACACTGCTGGCAAAAAATAGATCAGCGGGGCTGCATTTATTTCTGCCAACAGCAGAAAGAAAAGGCTGCAGGAGACCATGTGTGTCTAAGGCCAGCTACTAGCACAACCTGAACAACATGATTCTGCGCTCAGCGTAATCCCGGTGGATGATGAGTGTGCGTCTCAGTATGTGCGATCGTGTGCAAAGCATGATTGCTCACTGAAGTGCAAACATCAATTCAGCAGAAGATGAGAATGTCTTCTCCTCCATTTCACTTCATCTCTGTCTCAACCTGTTGGGGTGACTCCTGTCCTCCCGCCCTACGTAGCCATGGAGACGTGGCACGTAATTAAAAATACCCTCCCTCCTCTGGCTATTCACATAGTGCAGCCAATTAGCAGCTGCTGGATGTGTGTGGATTGATGTTGGCACTCTGCAACACATGTTGGCATTTTAAACGTGTTTTCAGATGCATGTGTCAGATGTTCAAAGCAAAATTCAGGATAGGTAGGTGGAAAAAGAACTGAACTGTGTGCAAATACATCTAAACCTGCAATTAAGTTACTGCATGAGTTTACTTTTCTCCTTAACAAAGTGGCTCCATTTGTTTAAGTGTTTGTTTGTAGGCTTTTAAGTTCTGCATTTTGCATATTTAATCAGAGGCTAAAATTTCCTGTTATCCATTAAGGCGAAGGAGTGTACTGTGCCTCCTCTACTTGTTTAAAGCAAAGAAAATGAGCAAGCGCATGCTTAGATTACTCCCCTATGCAATCTGCCTCGCCTTAACATGACGAATGGATCAGTCCATCTAAGGATCGCTTCGATTATATCCCCTGCATGCCATAACTTCCTGTTTAGATAATCTCTCTGATGCTTTCCAAGTCAGCTTGACTCTTATTCTGCACATATATTTTCCTTTTTTCATCATTCAAATCTAAGCTCTGCAAGGAAAAAAGCTTGTTAGAATCAAATGTTTTGTTGTTTACTAATCACAGTGAGGCCTTCATACGTCAGTCGCAGCACCCCTGATGCTATCGTTGGTGTGTCTAATTAACACTCCTGTGTGGTGCTGATGCTACACACTACCTGAGCTGGTACCTCTCCTGTGACAAACATGTACTGTCAACAACATTTTATTGGGAATATAGTGGGGTTTTTTTTTAAATGCCAGCGCTCAGTGTTTGTCTTGGTTTTAAGATGAGAGGCAGCAGGTGTTTCAGGGAGACTCAGCAGGTATGACACATTGATGCCCAGGGGTCCTGCTCATGTTGATGGGCCCACATGCATAATGCTACACAGAAACAGATGGATTTGAGTGTGACAAACCCTGGCAGCTGATAGAAATGAAATGTCTGTCTGCTATCTAATGTATTTAGTTTAGAAATGTTTCTCTCCGTCTGTTGCTTATAAGTAAAGATGCAAATTTTTTCTCATCATCCTAAATGAGCTTAGTTGGTCTGTGTGTGTACAAGTCTTCTGAACTCATGTATTTTAATGGCACTTTGTGTGTGTCTGCTTGTGTGCTTTTGCACTTTTGTGTACCTTCACCAGTGAGCTTGCTCTGACCCCACTGACACAACGTCCCTGGCTCGGTTCCAGGTAGCCTGCAGTAGCATCCTCTCTGCAGCATAGTTTCACTTATCTCCACAACTCACTGCTCAATGGTCATTTTTTTCTCTCTTCTCTCTCTTGGCACAGCTTAAATTTAGGAAGCTCAACCCTGTTTTCATTCCCAAGCTGTTCCACCCTGACATTTCATCAAACCTGGCCAATAGATAGGCACAAGATAACTTTTAGTGGCTGTATAGTGCTGGACTGGGTTTTCAGTTAAGTTTTCTGTATTGGACTGTGACAGATGTGACAGTTCTATTAAAGAGTTGGGGTATGATACAGATTTCCTGCCCGAATAAGGAATTTAGTGAAGGAACTGGTAGTTTTCTCACTATAACTTCCACTCGCAGGATTTTATCTGAAAAATGCAACTTTCCTAATCATAAAATGTATTTTTTTTTTATCATTTAAAACATGTTCTGGTATCTGTTAAAGAATCCCTAAGAGATTAGATCAAGGGAAATGCAGGTCCAGTCCTAGCTACTATTCTGCAACTTTTACATACATGCTATCTCCAAAACACTCATCTGCATGTCAGCTCTGCAGAAATCAGAAAGACATTTATTTGATCCCATCATGGCGATGCACACCAAGAAAACTTCACTTGTTCACATCTTTACATCATAAACGTACATTGAATTTAGAAACATTTGATGTATGTTTGCAGATTAGTTATGAAAAGTACACCTTTTACAGGTTTTTCGTTGTTTTTTTGCTGTCGAGAGCTGATAATGTTTGGCTGAAAGAGGAGTCGCCAACCAGTTTGCTTTGAGACTCTTCCTGTGCAAGTTCTGCTCAAAAAGAAAAAAAAAAACAGCAGAAGGTATCCTGGAAATGTTTGAGAAAAGAACTTGGGATAATTTTATAAATAAATAAAGTTTAAATCAGCAAAACCTAAATGAATAATCTAATTATATAGTTATAAATAATTGGCACTATCTGTCCTAATGTATATGTAGGAACTGTGTGCCCTGATGTATACATGATAAAAACTACATAATGTGCATCTATGTTGTATCAGTTTCAGTATAGAAATGTAGGACTAATAACAGGCAGCTGACATTTCCCATCATATGCCATTTATAGATCTCACTGTAAGGTTTTTATCAAAGCAGTTAACAATATTTGCATGCATTGTTTTGCGTTATACATGCTGCTGTTTTTTATGCTCTGAAAGGCTGCTTGGATCTTATCTTATTATATCTGATCCGTCTGTCACCTTTAATTTATCTGCTGCTTTATTTCAGCGATGTGCGTTTTGAGATTCCTGATACTGCACAGGTGAATAATGCACAGCCTCTCGCCATGAACGCCGCACACATACACAGTCAGTTTATCATCAGGATTAAAAAGACAATAACTTATGTCTCGCTGGGTATTTCGAGGTCAAAGACATCTGCCTGGCTACAGATGATGCTCTCATGGAAGCGTTAGTTCATACTCATGGATCAGAAGAAAAATCTGTTTCCTGGTTTTGTGAATGTTTTAGTTTTAGTGCATGTCCTTCTCCTCAGCTTGCCTGTGGTGACAAAAATGAAAGTGGTGTATTTATAATTGATGATGTCCACTTTTGCTACAAAAATGATCCATTTTAATGCATACTTCCCAGCCATGTGGTGGATGGGTGACTTGTCCAGGTGATTTCCTGCCTCGCGCAAGCTAATTGACTTGATAAATCATTTTGACCCTTGTAAATATAGCTTGAAATGCTCTTTTTCATTTAAGTAGATCTTCAGTACGTATAGTATATATAGTTGTATTTCTTTAGTCATAACGTCACTGACTCAGTTATTGAGCTTTCTCTTCTTGGTTTTTGTCTTTATGCAGATAGTTGTATAACTGTTTGGCCACCATAACATGGGCATGCTGGCGAATGTATAAATGCAATATTTCATATAATTGTTTTTTTTGCTTTGTCAGACAAATTTACCACATTTTTCAGACATTTAATCAGCACCTCAGGTGTTGTGTAGTCTTGTCATGTTTTTTCGTAGTTCCTTTTGTGTCTCCTATTTAGCTTCCCTTTTCCTGTCCATTAGTTCACCAGAGGCCTGTATTACGAAGGTGGATTTTCACTTATCTGGACAACTTTAGGAATTACTTCTGGATTTTCTGTATTACAAAGCTGGCTTACTTTTGATCGAGCTGTATCACCGCAGCAACACATGCTGAACGGCTAACCTGGTCCGAAGCAGGTTATGTTCCGGGATAAGAGATCAGTGAGTAAAAAAGCACCTCCTGACCAATCAGATCTCATAAAATAAATGTCCTGCCCATTTCAAGAGGATCCTGATGACGTTGCAGCACGGATAGTGCGATTAATGCTTAGGAAAAGTCTTCCGGGACAGATCCAACCCGTTAGACTTTACAGATGACATGCTGTACCAAACGTTCAGATTTACATCAGATGGGATGAGATACATATGCAGTTGTTTAGAGCGTTTGTAGCAAATGTGATCCATCGTATTCGGGCGCTTACTGTCCCGCAGACAGTGTGCATTGAGGTTTCATCCAAACAAAAGATGCAGTAATAAAGCCTTGTTGCTCTTAATTATGTTTTATATTTAATCCTTACTTCTTCCCATGTTTTTTTTTTAGCTCCACTGGGGTTGAATGTAAGTCGGAAGTTTATAATGGTGGTACTTGTTTCCATACATAACATAAATACAGTACATTGAGTTATGGAACAGCTATTGGTGCATTCATGGTGGCATTGATAAATGTAACACACTCAGATGGGGATGGATCATTTAAAGAACTGGGAAATATGATGCAGATAAAACATTCCCAGTAATGTTTGTACTTTAATACAGTGATCTGAGTGCTGTCAGTTCATATTGTCCCATTAATTAATATCAGATGATCGAATGAACTTCCGCATTAATGGAGTCACTAATTTTCTGCCAGCATTCCTTCTTCATATTTTTGGAGAATGATAGTCTGCTCCTTCGTGGTAAAATACGCTGTTGTGGGTTTGTCCATGTTTGCGATTGGTCAGAATCTCCGAGCACCACCTCTTTTATGTGAACGCACATTTATCTTAAGTGTAAAGTTCTGGGTTGAGTTAGTGAGTTGATAACCAGTTTCGTAGTACAGCTTATCCCAGTTCCTCAATGAGTCAATCCAGAGAACGGAGATAAGTGCGGGTTAAGTTAATCACGGTTCGTAGTACAGGCTTCTGGTTTCAGGTCTTTCAATTCAGCTGAGTTTCGTGTAAATCACTTTGTTTCAGTTCTCCTTGGCCAGCTCATTGTTGTTAGTTGTGCTTCTTGTTGTTGTCATTCTCAATTTCTTAATCTGCATCCCACCTGTCGTCTATGTCTTCTGGGTGGTTTTATCCGGCATCAATCTCAACATACATGATATTTCTATAGAATCTAATAAAGAAAGTATTTAAAATGATTCAGACCTTATTTGAAACTGAAACAAGCTGAACTTGCATTTAACTTTAATAAACAACATGAAAAATAAAGTAAAAAAAAAATCTTAACATTATTGGCAGACATACTTTCATTGGCTTTTATTTCATTATCAAGAGCTACATTTTTACATTACACATTATCTTACAGCCATTTTGTAGTTTGTTCTATAATTCAGTTACTGTGTTTACATAATAAAATAGATTTTCATCTCAGTTAAGCCTTAACTTTGCTATTTTTTTCTTTCTTTGAATTTCTTGTTATTTGAAACATTGTTTCAGGCCATCTCCTGAGATGGAAATGATAAATTAGGAGGCAGTTTCAACTTATATTCACAACTAATAGCAGGAAAAGCAATCAGACTCATGCAATGGGACATTAACTTAGATCAAACCAGACGCATGCTCAGGTTTACAGGTCTGCCTGCCTTTGCATGCGCTCACAGTTTCAGCTGTCAGACTGCATGTAGTTGTTATGCATGTGTCCTCAGCTCAGAAAGTGGCCTTCAGGTGTGGGTTTAATGTGTTGTGTAAACTCAGAGAAATGGTGTTTTTCCAAGTTAGACTGCTTTGCATTAACGTTGTAGCAGTGCATCATGATCTTTTACAGCAGTTTCTGCCTAATGAAGCCATGTCCAGAGCAACACTGCGCTGATCCCACAGGGCACCATGTGCAGAGACACCAGCCATTCAGCAGTACTGGACATGTTGGGAAGGAAAACGTCTTCCTCTGGGTTTAATGGTAACACACTGAACTATAACATGAATAACAGCATCATTGAGATTTACACCTGCTGCATATGTTTTCATTGTAACTACGCGCATGTTATTGCAAGCTGGTGTTAATATTTAGCTCAGTGCACAGCTGTGCCTCAGAGCTGTAAGCACGGCTCTACACTCGCAGTCTTGTTGTTTTTGGCAATACTTGAGCTCCACAAAATAAGCTATATCAGGCTTCTGAGGCCAATATTTGCCACTGGAATCACTTCAATATTAGCTAGTTTTTTTCTGTGTTTTGATAGTCGCCAACTCAACGCTAAACAGTGTTAGTTGGACAGAAAGCACGTTAAATGTCTTAACAGATACAGGTCTTCATAAACCTCTCAACTTTGCCAATGCCTCTAATACCTTCACACACTTAGGAATTGGGATGACAGAGAGCCAGAGCATGGCAACCCGCTCTCCTTTGACAGCCAAAAATGAATCATTTAAAGTGCTCGTTTGTGGCCTCACAAAGCGATGTTTTCTGGACTATTAGCTACACAAGCAGCATTAAGCAGATGAGGCCGACTCTCCTCATATCTCACCACTCGCCTGAGGCAACACACAGAGGGAGAGACTTCAAAGTCTTCAGATAAGGCGATAAACACTTCATGGTGAACTTGAGGGACCTTGAGAGTTTTGAAAGGTGCAAATGTGGACGGAGCAGTTAAACTGATTAGAATAAAGCAAATCATTTATCATGCATCACCTTTTCTTTGGACAAACATGTTTTTGCTAAGATGACGTCACCCTTATGCTTTTTGCTGTCTCCTCTGAGCATTTTAAAGACGACCTTATTAACATATTTTGCCCTTTCTCATGACTTAAGTGGTGTTTGTGTGTTTTGAAGCCTTGTGGTGGAGAAGATGGTGTGCAGCTAAACAAGGGATGAAAGACTGCATGTGGGGATAGCATGGTAAAAGGGGGAAGGGTGAGAGGGTTAGTCTGTTTATGTGGGGAAGTGTGTGTGCTGGGGGGGGGGTGTTGCCTGTGGGACCTGCCTCTCTGTGTAATTGAAAAATGTGACCTGGAAAATGTTTGCCCAGTGGAGCATGAAAGTTACCTCCACAGCAATGGTGGAAAGCTCAGAGGCAGCTCACCTGGCCCCTGACAGGGAGAGCCCCGTATTGGGTGGTAGCTCATGTTAAAAGCCACTTTATCCTTCCACCACAAGCAGACACATGCATTATTTAAAAGCACTAAAGAATCCCAGATTGTCTATGATAAAAAGGCAAGACATTCAAATGCAATCTCCTCCTATGAGCTGCAAAGAAAAAAACTGACCCCAACAAGGACAGATAGTGGTCCAGACTGGTCAAAGCAAATCATTTGTTGCATTTAAAGGCATGTGCACTCTGTCTGCACATGAATACAGTGTGTGTACAGCTCAGCAGTGTGAGAGAAGAACAGATTCTGAGTCAACAGAGTCATATTCATCAACCCATAACTATTATTTTACATAATGTACAGCCAGAAAATTGGGATAAGTTGAGCTTACAGAAATAGGATGGGCCAGCTTTTTTCAGAGCAAAATGATTCAAAGAAAAAAGAATATTCACATTTTGCTTCTATTTATTGTACAAAAAGCAAATATACAATAACTTGAAATGACATTCCAAACTTTATATTTTTTTTGTTTGAATATTTCAGATCTTTTCAAAATGATTATTCAAAAATAAACAAATAAATGGGAAATGGGGCATAACTGTGTCAGGGTGGGTCTGGCCATGGGCCCATATATGGATCTGCCCCTCATATACACCAACAAGCATGCAGGTGTATGAATACACCATATTTGATATACACAAATGTAATGATGAGTATTTCAAGTGTCTGATTCAGGATCTAAATATATCCTACCAGGAATATAAAAGCAGGTCCTGTCTGAGAGAGGGGGCCTTTCCATCGCCTCCCCATCGTCTTCTCTGTAATCTCTGTCTGTAATTATGCCCAACCAATGCTGATTTGGATTAAACCTTTCTGCTGCCCGCGACCCCCACTGTAGTCCATATCTGCCAAATATTTTCTCCACTACACTAATAATGCAGATGATGGTTTTTAACTATATTGTTAGCATAGCGGCTAACAGCTGAGCATATGTCTACATGTGGAAGTGATTGTGCTACAGAGGGAGCGGGAAACTCGGAGCAACGAGATGGCAGAGCTGAGAGGATATTGTCACTGAGAGGTCTCACAAGATGAGAGCTCACCCCAATCACACAACAGCCTGTGGGGATACATACTAAGCAGACAACTGAACGGCAGATGTAATCAGGGAAAAAAAAAAAAAACCTAAAGACGAGAACCGGCCGTAATGATAGGAGATAATGGGAAGCCTGTTGTTTAAAAGTGCAGTGAAAAACCATCTGTTTGCATTTTCTGTCCTTGTTGCTTCTTTTTTCTCATTGTTTTTGCAGCACAGATCCAAAATGAGAGAAAAGCGTTGTCCTCAGAGCATTAATTGAGGGAAATACCTGTTACTGGAAATGCCTTGAGAGAAATGTCATCTTGTTGGTCTGCAGGGAAGAAGTCATTGTCTGTTTGGGTAACATCAATGTGCTTTTTTTCTGTAGTGTCAAATGTATATCAGTACTAGTATTTTTCTGTTTAAATTATTTATAAAATAAGGACAGTGCAAATGGATAGACACTTTTGCGAACATGTGTCAGATTTTAACAATTGTTTCATTTTCATCTATTGTTCCTTTGCAGGTTTATGTTGTTTAAAAGGGTAACCCTAAAAATACAACATAAATAAATCAAATATAACGTACATTTTATCTTTATTATTAGCAGCTACACCATTTCATACAGACAGATTTAAAGATGATTAAAAATATAAAAATGATGTATGACTGAACCTGATCTGGAATGAAACAAGAATTCCTGGATCAGATTAGATAAAAAGGTTTGATACGACTCTCCTGTCTGATAATTACAGAGCTTTCAGCAAACCACCTGCTGGTTGTAACTTTATATTTATAGAGAACGTAGAATGTCACAAATTTGCTCCTCCAGCTCTTATGTATTATTTATTAATATGATATATGCACACTTAAATCAGTTTAATGGAAGATGATAAGCCCCTCATTAAAGATGGAAGTCTCTCTTACATAGAGTTGATCCATAATAAGCATAAAAGCTCAACATTTAACAGCTTATCAAGTTATTTTGGTAGATGGATGCTTTTTTTTCTTTGTACTTGTGGACTAAACCAGACAAATTTTCTTATTTTAAGCTACTAAATTATACCACTGCACCAAAAAGGAGCTAAATATACTTTACATAGTTTTGTATACGTATTAAAATACTGTTTTGGGATTTTTTTCTAAAGTACAAATCAACAGAAACTTATTAATCATATAGCAAAGAAAAAAGTTGATGAATGCAAACCTGAAACTGTTGTGTTCTTCAGAAATGTAGTCTATGATCTGGGACTGCTGCAGATGGTCAGGTCTAGGTTCTGGTCTAGTATCATGTCTAGGTTCAGCAACATTATGGGCCAGATTTACTTAAGGTTTGCGTGTAGTAAAACACGTGCAAACACATTGCACACGCTAAAAAAAGTACAAACTGATCTACTTACAGTGAGTAAAAGGGTTTGCGTCTTCCAAAGGTGCAAAATTGTACGTCCTCCTCGAGTTAGTATGTTTGCCACAATGAATATGTAAAATGGGGTGTTCTCACGCAATTTTGCGTGGAGTGGGAGGAGAACATTAAAATATATGATTTTAGCACACGCACAGTGATTTATCAAACCTGAAAGTAATTTTGCTGTTAGAAACTGCGTCAGTATTTAGTATGTTTCAAAAGGACGTGCAAACGGGGGAAATGCGTAATTATGCACACATGGCTGCAGTGATTGTTGCAATACGAAGATATAGAAATAATCAAAGACAACGGAGAGAACGCATATTTCCTCCTCGTGTTAACTTGTTTGGAATGAGAGAGGAACTAATTATTAAAACATATCGCCTATCCAGCCTTGCTGTTTTGGAGCTGTTAGAGGAACTCAGCGCAGTTTTGGAGCCAGACACAAGAAGGAGTCATGCATACGTGCAAAAATTAAACTCCTGGCAAGTCTAGAATTTTTGGCATCTGGGTCATTGCAGCGTACAGTAGCCAACACAGCAATATCTCAGTCACGTCTTTTAGATGTGTTGACTGAATTCCTAAATGCAACGTCGCGCCGGATGGCGACGTTTATTAGGATTCCAAGCTCTCGAGATTCTTTGAATAAGACAAAACAAGTTTTTTTAGGTGGCTGGATTCCCCGGTGTTATAGGGACAATTGACGGTACTCATGTGCAGCTTGTGCCTCCCGCAAACTCTGAGCATATATACAGAAACCGAAAACACACATTTGTTGAATGTGTAGTGCGTTCCTTTGAGCTGCTGTCAGATTTCTTTGCTGTAGCTCTTTTGACATTTTATTCGCTTCTTTCACCAACATCTCTAATTCCATTGGATCAAAGTTGTATTTTCGCTTGCGGTTTTGTAAAGTTGTCATCATGAAAACCATGACACATGCTAAATCCTCATTTATATAGGCGTGTCTCCAACACTTTGCACCCGCTGTCATTTGCGTGAGCAATCTTAGTAGATCACGTACTAATCACGGCCCCACCTCACATGCTAAATTCTAGACGCCACATGCTAATTAGTACACGCAAAATGAAATCTTAGTAAATTCGGCTCAATGTGTCCAAAGACTGAGGTCAGCTGATAACGGAATATTCTGGATTAGCAGATTATTCCATCTGCATGGACATATTCCGGGCTCAAACGGTGAAAAAGTGTTTCAGGAAACACACATGGACTGGACCCTACAGAGTCCAGACCTGAACCCAATGATATTTATTGTGATGTGCTGGAGAAGGCCTGGCGTAGCAGTTGAACTCTCACTTCTTAACTACAAAAATGAATGCAACGCTAATTGAAATAAGTTTTGTGACATTGCAGAAGCTTATTGAAACAATGACACAGCAATTTCTGCTTTAATCAAAGCAAAAGGCGGCCCAATAAAATATTAGTGTGACCTTGTTTTTTTCTGACCTTAGACAGAGTATACTGCAAGCAGAACAACTCAAAATACATTGAATGTGTCTAAATATCCCTTGTTGCTAGAATTTCCCCCTTTGTAGTTACTTCTTTATTGTTGTATTTTCTACAACTGTTGCTGAAGTTTGGACCCCTACAGACTCTGTCTTCCTCCAGGCACCTGTGAAAAAGCTGAAGTTTGGCCTGCAACATTTGGCACACTGTAACAATGCAACAACTGAGTTGTTGTGAGATTAAGTTGGACAGAAATGCCGAGCTGTACTCCTCAAAAAGCACAATGGCCTGTTAGAAAGCACCCTTGAGAAAAAGCAGCTTCCTGTGTGAGAGGTTTGTGACAAAAAAGTCAAGTCAGTACAAAGGAGAGCTGGCAGCAAAACTCCCACAGAGAGCCCAAACTCGCATCACAGAGAGACAAGCTAAGAAAATTCTGAACCAAAGAACATTTAATCCATAAAAACAATTATTTATATTACTAAACAAGCATTTAATGTATTTTTAATGTATTTTTAGCCAGTTTTATTCTGTCTAATTCTGTTTTTTGTTTGATGATCATGACACAAATTTGATTCCACAATAAACTCTCCCTTTTATGTCTAAGGGAAGACAAACTTAAAATTTTCATATGGTATTTCTGGAAGTATAATTGCTCGATATTACGTTATTGTATGAGCGCTAAGACAGAAGCTTCCTGAGCTGTTGGCCTCAGACAGTATTATTGTAAATGCTTCAGGGCTAATGCAGGGAACAAGATAATTATGGATCAACTGTGTGTAAGAGGGACTTGTGCTTCCATCTTTAATGAGGACATTTGCATCTTCCATTAAACTGATGTATGTGTGCATACATCACATTATTGAGCATTACATATGAGCTGGGGGAGTGAATTAGTGAAGTTCCAACTCGTACACAAACTACATCTGCAAAGATCGATCGCTCGGCCTGTGGCCGTCTCATCTTTTGGAACATTTAGTTACAAATTACTCAATTTCTGCAAATGTTATCAAGTGGTTAATTATTTGGTATGTGAAATAATAGCAAATCATGTGATAAGTGTCAGTTATGTTAGAGAAATGAAGCATGAGCGTTACGTCTTCACCGTCTCTGCACTGCATCGCCATGAGCGCCTCCATCGTCATCACCCCCTACATGAGATAAAGGAAAGCCGTATCAGGTAATGTATAAATGAGAGCACAAACAAGCTAGTAAACAGTGTGAATCTAATTAAAAGATAATGTCAGCCATTTTGTCACAAATGTTTCTACCGCTGTGGGCCTATCTTCCAGCCTTTTGGCTCCCTATCTGCTGAGGACTGTTCCTCTCTGCCAGCAGGCTGTATCTTTAGTCTCCACTTCCTCCACTCAGACTCTATCTTCCTGGCTTGGTGGTATTTCTGCTCGCCGTCATGCTTGACTGTGCTGACCCAGTATTTCTCCCGCTCAGAGATCAAATACCCTATTTATTTCCTCATAGTCTACAAGCCTCATGAAGAAAATTAGGGCGAACTCAGAAAAAACTGAAATCACTGATCATCACTTCCTTCCTTTTGATAGACAGCAGCAATATTTGTATAACACATGGATGTAGAGTATCTGGAAAGCTTTAGTTTGGCACCCTGCTGAATATACCTCCAGGATTCTCTCTCTTCGAGCGTGGCTAGACTTTACGCAAACATGTCCTGCTAGGGAGGATGATATTTCTGACAGGAGGATTGACCGGCCCTATCTCCAGAGCAGCAACTGCACATTCAGAATGAACATCACTCTGCAAACTGGCCGCTGGAGGGGAACTTGAAAGAACAGGAGGGAGAGCACCTCTGAAGATGGTTTAGCATCGACCACTGACAGCCGACTTCAAAGGCCTAGTTATGAACATGACAGGCAGCCAGTGCAAAAGCCTTTGAATCCAGTTCACATTTTTATCAAGAATTTATGGTCTATTTAAGAGAGATTTTTTTCTCTTTTGCTGCACCAGGAATTTGATTCGACTGTACATTTCATTGCTGACACGATAACTCTCGCAGGTTTCTTCTTCATGTGGATATGTATGGGACTGGCAGCAGTTAATATTAGAGCCTTTGATTTCTGAAGAGTTCTGAAGAAATGTAGCTAAAAAAGCCCCCTAAGGCGCAAGTTGTTTATTTGCCCAGCTATATATTAATCCAATCAATTTGCCTCAATTCACACCTTGTGAAGAATTGCAATGTAGCTGATCTGAGAGTAAGCTAGTTTAAAAAAAGTTAAAAGTCTGTAAGACAGAATCTTGGTGAGTCTAATAAAGGTATAATTTGGTATTTATGAATTCATTGGACCCCCTCCAGTTTCATGATGCAATGCACATTTTCTCCTTCGTGTTCCTGACATGGAAATGAGCTGCAAATGATCACGGCAGTCAAAGTATGTCACATTAAAACTTCAATACTGAGAATAAAGAGCTCAGTCAAACACTTTTCACATACATTTGAAGAATCAAATAGAGGTATGAAATATCCACAATTTCCAGGTAATTTGCTTGATGCTGATGACCTATCAGTGAATCTAAAAATGCCATGACAATACAGAAAAGATGCAGTGTTACGCTCTGACCAGGCCTCCGTGTCTTATATAGTGCCCTTCTCTCAGACTAAAGTCACTCTCAAGATCACTGGTGGTGTATCCAATTCTTTCACTCCATAAAATATCAGCCCTAAAGACATGGTCACACAGTCTTGTTTGTATGAGGGGGCTGCTGATACGCCTGAGCGTGAGTGCGTATGTGTGCGCTCCAGCATGTGTACTGGGGTGTGTTGGAGTGTCATCCCACCCTGGAAAATGACTTATTAAAATGAAATTACGCAGAGCCCTGACCCATGGCAAACGGCATGAGCTGCAATTTGTCTGGCAGTTGAGCTGTGAATAAAATCTGATTGGCAATAATTTGGCTTTGCTGTTGATACGGCATCCCATCCTGGATGTCTTTTCTTCCTTTACCCATTCTCTCAACCCCTCCCTACTCCCCCCACGCCTTATCGAGGAAGCATTGATGGAAGGGTGACGATATGACTAATATAGTGATCTGAGGTCAGTGAGCAGAGCGGTGTGATGATGCCAAGTGGTTAGTTCTGAGGATGGGGTTGGGTTATAAGACGATGGAGGAGCCGATAAATGGCAAAACTGATTACTGATCTCCAGTAAAAGGGTGAATAGCCGGTGGGTGTGTGTGTGCGTGTGTGTGTGTGTGTGTGTGGGGGGGGGGGGGGGGTGTAACGTTGTACAAGCTGACCAGAGTGCATAGGGCTATTTAAGTAGTTGTCTTTCTTGTTTTATCTCATATCTGTGTGTATTTGCGAGTGCATGTGCAAGCTTGTGCATATATGTCACGTCTGTGTGTTATTATGAGAACCGGCTCATTTGTTTTACAAAGGCCATTTGCTTGGGTCATCCCTTTTAGCTTAAAATGGAAAACAATTACAAGGAGTGCTTTCCAATTTATCTCATTTGTCCATTCTAATAAATGTCTTTTTCTCTGTGAGAAAAAACACACAGAGTGGGGAAAAAAAGAGCCGAGCCTGTATGATAGAAGGAATGATAGAGGTGGGTAATGAAGGCAGGGTGTTAAAGACTCCCGTGCATTGGTGGCCTTGGACAGGTTGATGTAGTTCAAGCAATGAGCAGCTCATAAAAAGTGCTATCCGTAGGCCTTAGGAAGATATTCTATCTCTCTGCTGCTAACGGCACAGCCTAAAATCACCTGCTCCATCAAAGTCAGGCCCCCCTCTACAACATAAAATGCACCAGGAAAACAGCAGGAGAAACAATAAGCGTGTGTGTGCGTACTTTATTATTTGCATGGAGACATTAGCTTTATTTATCCAGAGAATTGGGAGGCTCAGTGCAAAGCAGGTGGTTGAAGAGCACAACTTTTAGAAGTAATTCAGATGCTTCAATCTCACATTGATCATTGTGACTGATGAAACTTTCTGGCTTGATGGTGTTTGTTCCACATCCTCCTTGTTTGGTGTGCAACAAGCACCATCTCTGTATTTCTGAAAAGAAGGTAAATCAGCAGGCTTAATGTTAGCTTTTTTTTTTTCGCCTCACGGCCATGTTGAAAGTACATATGTGGGTAATTCTCAGATGTATTAAAGTAACTTGTTTTGTAAATATTGGATAATGTGACATTTTCTACACTCAACCTTGAGATTACTTTATTTTTATTGTGTGTGTGTATATATTT
>JBAMHX010000004.1:28174220-28188141 GCA_037177515.1 Pseudomugil tenellus
ATAATAATAATAATAATAATAATAATAATAATAATAATAATAATAATAATAATAATAATAATAATAATAATAATCTCCTAAGGGGGTAATTATTATATAAGCTGCTTCTGGTGGTAAAAAATATGCATATTCTTCTGTTTTTGTGTTGCAATGAAAACCGTATTCATGAAGAACCTTTCCTGCAAACTCTGAATCAATGGATTTGACTGATCAGAATGTTTTGAAATGCATGTATCAATCTTTAACAATAACAAAGAAATGCAGTACTTTGTGGGAAAAAACAAGATAATGTTTAGATAATGTCGAATTTGTCTCCTCCAGTTAATGCAGCAAAAAAATCCCCATGTACATGTTTTTGCAAACCAGGTAAATGGAGGATGTTTCAGCTATGATGCCATGAAATCCACCACCCAGAAACAAAGGCTCAGATGCTGAAACTAGTAAGCACAACCATAAAAGAGGTACTAATCTGCAGAGGTTGTTTTAGAAGCTCAGAATATCAAGGGCAGGATAAGTCAGGAGTCTGAAACAGCTGTCAATCAGCAACCACAATGCAGACATTAAAAGCTTCTATAGTCCTCTGAATCTTGTTAACAGAACAATAATCTCCAAAATGACCAGTTGCACTTTTCTGAGAGAGTCTGAATTAGTTCTTTGACTGGATAGTGAAATAGTAACTTAAATGTGTTTCCATGAAACACAAACCCATAGATGGAGGTAACACAACAGTATGGATATAGCTCGGTATTATAGTTATAATTCTGCTTTAATGCTCACTTTAGAAGAAGGAAATACTGACATCATTCTGGGTACAACGCTTTAAAGCACTAGTTCTCACAAACTTCTCGTGAACACTGAAGCTGAATCAAGTCAAAGTAAAAAAGAGATGTTTGACAGCTATGCTATTAAAATTCACGTTTTAGTGCTTAAAGGTAACTTATTTGTTAGATACTAATTTCTATTGATAACTGCAAAGCAGAAGCCATGAGTCTGCGGCTCAAGACAACATTAGCGTCGTTGCTTTACTAGCTCCTATTAGCGGTAAACAAATGCACCTGTCTCTGTTTACCATCACTGCTATATTTGCTCTGACAACAAGCTGACACCAAGTCATAAAGACGGAGGGGGGCAATTTATCTTTATTGCAGGCAATCATTCCAAACATCCACATGGGCTAGTTGTCCCTTCCAAACAGGTAGGGTAGTAGCCAAACAATCCACCCATGGCTGAAGTTGATCATTTCACCAGAGAAATTCTGTTGGTCCAAAGTCAGATGATTACCACGAGGAATGCTGCTCAGCTGCTGGGAGCTAACTATGCATCTAACATGTTAAAAGCATACTACGCTACGTGAGCTGCAGCAGTTTTGTGATATGATGGCTTTTATTAGTGAGCATGATTAAAGTCAGCCAGGAAGGGGAGCGGGCAGGTGCTGGGCTGATGAGCAGAGTGACAGTGTTAATAGACTGTGGCTCCAGGGAGGTGGCCCCTGTTTGCAGCACCGATCCGTCTTTATTTCTGCACATTGCCTTCTTCAATTACACTAAGTGTTTAGCTGCAGTGGCCGGCAACATGGGCATGCAGAACTCAAAGCTTGTGAGGGGGAAGCGTACACACTGTGCACATTACATTATGCATTAAATGGCAGCCAGTTGTGGGACATTTATTTGTTTATGTTCATATTAACAGGTGATAATCAATGGATATTGTTTTCTGAGTTTGTTGGTAGCGTGTCTACAGTAGTGATTAGATATGAGTGGTGCAGGCTTGTGATCTGTAGTTACCACTTTGATATCGCTAAGATTTATCCAGGCTCTTGCCCAGGAAGATGCAGAGATAAGGCATTAAGAGATACTCTCTCTTCATGGCAACAGAGGGAATTAAAGGTGTCCTCTCCCATCTGGGGACAAAAAGGTTATTATCTTCATCAACAAACTCCTGCATCTGACACCACGCAGCACCTTTATTCAAGATAAGACCTAATCTGCACTCTTGGTTGTGTCTTTATTTACTCGTATCAAGGTTATGAGCCACAGCACACGCTGTTCCTGTTCAATCAAACCTGGCAACACAAGTTGAATTAAGAGAAAGAAGAAAACATATCGATCCTCTGTATGTATTCATAGTTTATTACTGTTGTAAAACAAACAAGCAATGACAAACATGATGTTTAGTTTCAGAATTCAGATTGTCAGACACGTGAAAGCAAGGGGAGTGCTTAGTAATAAGCAAATTCTATAGGAGCCAAATTCTCCTGTCTCCATTCACTAAACATTATCCTTATCCTTCTCTGTGAGACTGAACGAGAAAGAC
The DNA here is from genome assembly GCA_037177515.1 of Pseudomugil tenellus. Taxonomy (NCBI): domain Eukaryota; kingdom Metazoa; phylum Chordata; class Actinopteri; order Atheriniformes; family Pseudomugilidae; genus Pseudomugil; species Pseudomugil tenellus. The sequence continues at coordinate 28,176,534 of JBAMHX010000004.1, forward strand.
ATCAGCAAATCGGCTTTTGATGAATCATGCTCAAACACTCAAATATTCTCCTGTGTTCACCTTAACATGATAAATAACCACCAAGGGAAGAACTGTCAGCAGGAATCTACATTGTAACAGGTACAGTACGAATACACATTAACTAAAATGGCCTCATTCGCAGCACATCTTCTTGGTTGTGACACTGAACGTGGATTTCTCCTCAGGGGGATGCTGATGACAGGCAGTGAATCTAAATTCCTATAGATTGTTTCTGTAACCTTTCTCAACTGAGGAATAACAGAGACGTGATGCCAGCACCAGTGCTCTTTAGGTTGCCTCCTCGCTTTCACTTGACGCAAATAAGACAGTGACGCCTGGGATGTGGCACCGCTTACCTCCGCATCGAGCGAGGGGGAACGTGCCATCTTGCGACCCCCTGATGCATTTCAGAGAAGGTCAAGCTGACAGCCGCCATCTCATCAGCCTGCCGTTTGAGTCTGTCGCTCCTCCTCGGGACCCCTTTTGGAGGCAGGCAGGGAAAGTTTGAGAACAAATTTCCACCACCCACCCTTAGTTTGCCTCAGAGAAATGGTCTTTGGAGGTTGGGTAAGGGTTTGTAGTAGGTGACCTTCGTGACCACCTTATCTTGTGGAAAGGTCACCGCTAGGCCCCTGAAACCAGAAGGGTGGGGAGGATCGATCCAGAGGCTTTCTTTTATTTATCTCAGTAGACATGCTGCTCCTGGTGTTCTTCCAGGCCAATAGAGGGGGCGTTAAGTGAGTGAGGGTGGGGGCAGCGGTAGATAACAATCTATTAGTGTTGCAGATATCCTCCTCCATACCTCCCTTTCCCTGCATCTCTCCTCTGTCCCTTGCTTTTTTCTTGTCACACAACCAAACTCTATAGATGCCCCTGGCCCTGAGCCAGAGGTGTTTGGTGGAGGGAAATGTGGAAGTCATCAGAACGCCCTGGGGTCAACCCGATCAAGCCATGACATTGCTTAATACAATGCATTGAAGAGCTAGAAATAAGCCGCCCTCATAGAAGCTGCAGTGCTATTATAACTAAAGGATCAAAAGGGGTAAAAGGGGACTTCACACACACTTTTCTGTCCCGTCCCCTTTGACTTGTGCTGTGCAGTGTATTAATGGCCTGCTCTTATCACCATTTATCATTTGAACAGTGCAATATATAGGAAGTGGTTGCATCAGTAGATGGAAAACAGTGGCGAGATAGAGATGTTGCAGAGCAGGATAACGGTGTTGGTTAACAGCTTTGCTTTTCATTGTGAGATGGAAAATGAAACAAATGACTTATTGAGGCTACTGCTGACTCACACATAGCTTACGTTGTCAAAAGCTCTTTGCGCTGAGAGCATTCATGTGGTAATATAGTTGTGCGGCACATGCAAGTCAACACAGAAGCATCGTAATTCTAGTTTTATTTACTAAAACACAACTGTTGTTTCCGTATTTGCACGTAGTAAAACTGCTCCACCCTAACAGGCCTGGAATATTTCTTCATTACCCAATCATCATGGTCAATTAGGCCCCAACTTTCCCCACCTTTTATCTCCTTAACCGGCGTTCTCATCCTCTGCTTGTGTCACAGGGCCTCAGATAAATAATTCAACGGTAAAGGGGGCGGGGATGGAGAATTTACAGCTCCCGTCTAACCCAGTCAGGTTGTAAATTCTGAATGTGGGGAAACAGGAGAATATATTAGGGAAGAAGAGAAAAGGGGGGAGAAGGGCTGAGGGGAAGTGGTCCCCAGGGGGCCATAGTCTTACACCACCAACATCATAAAGTCACCATTAGAATGCTGTATTTATAACAGTGGGTTTGCCCCGGGCTGAGTCCTGCTTCCAAACACACCCTCCATGTCTCTCTCACACTCTGTCAAACACACTAATCACGCAAGCACAGACAAACACACACACATTCACACTCCACACAGTACCCATATCCACATGATAATACCATTTTCCACAGTATTAGTAGAGCCTCTCCATAAAACACACACTGTGTCCTTCTCCTGGCACCGCTGTCCCTATATATGGTGTTCAGCAGGGCGCCAGCATCACAGAATATCAATGGCTTAATGAGGCAAGGGCTCTTTCTGATGTGCCGCAACATTGACTCTTTGGGGGGAACACAGAGAGTGAAACGACTCTGTGAAGAGATAACAACGCCCCCCAATGGACCGCTGTCCAGCTAGGAGCATGCTCAGTAGTGCTTGACATAATGGCTGCCTGTAATGATAGAAAACATCCCAGTGTAACAGGAACCTGCCCCCCCTTTTTATATACTGTTTTATAAGATGTTAAAGGCTGCAGAGCGTTTTCGCCTCAGGCTTGTTCTTGTCTGATAAAGTAAATGTTTTATTAAAAAGTGAATGTCACAGTTTATAATTCTTGGATGATGTATTGATTGTTTTTCTATATTTTCTCATTTTTATGCTTCAAATGATAATAAATGAGGTCCATGAAACAAGCGTTGTTAAGTTTGTGAAGAGCATGATCTATGCAGGACTTTCACTGCTGCAAACCTGCAAATGTTTGACGTGTTGTGTTCATCTTTGTTAAAGCTGTAAGTACAAGGGCTTCTTTAAAGAAACTGTGGTAACTGTTCATTTCTGATTTTACTTGCAACCTTAAACTGTCATGAGTTTGCTTAGCAGTACATTTAATAAACATCTGTGAATGAGTGAGGTTAATGACACTTTGTTCAGCAATGTGACGCCTGTCGTTACACAAGCGTATGGTAAACTCTCATAATGCATAAAAAAAGCCGAATATTCCGAAGAGGCAGTAAGGAGAGCACAGCAAACACACCAAATCCCCAGTGCCTTTTCATACACTCCATTGAAAAGCAATAAGTGGAGGTACAGTACCTTTTGTTTATCTGTCCCACTCATGCGTTTATTGTCAAACCTTGTTTAGGAATATAATTTCCTTTTAACTGGCCTTTTGCTTTTCTGGCCCTCTTCAGGCGCTTTCATGTCAGCGGTCTACAGTGGGACTGCTGCCTCAGAATAAACTGCTTTTATTTAAAGCTAGCCAGAGGGGTCAGAGAGCCTGATCTGTCATTTGCAGTATATTAAACACAGAAGGAGAGTTCCACATAAACACCTCCAACCAATATGAACAGCCCACTACAGGAAATGAAAATGTGGCTATAGGAAGTTAACCCTTCGTGGCAAGGAAGAGAGTTTTTGTTGAATGGTACGCTGCTGCATCCTTTGTCTGCAGGACTGTAGGGGGCATGTCCTGAGGGTGTCTACACATGCATTAATTGGTTGTCATGGAGAGATATAGCTAAATGTGAATGGGATGGCTGTGTCAAACTCTATTTAATGAGTGAATAAAACAGTTTCTCATTAAAGGCAGATAGGAAGAACAGTATTGAGCTGGGGTGGTGCTGGTGAATAACCAGTTGTCTCCATCAATCGATCACAGCACAATGAGAGACAACACGGACGGAAGCAGCTGACATGATTTGTAAGGTCAAAACACATGTGCGTAGTGAGTTCTCCTTTGTGATATTGCTCTAATTTTCTGTTTGATCCTACGCACTTGACTCTCCAGCTTCCCTGTCCATGACGGTGTCCTCTGCGCGGCATCGTCCGGCTCATCCGTCCTTCTCCGCCCATCCATGCATGGTCATTAAGCTCAACGCTGCACGATTCTCAATGAGGCAGTGCTGGCAGCTGAGCTGACCCTTTGAGGGCACCACTCTGACTTGCTCCTCTTTCTCCTTCGTCTTTCTCTTTTCTTACTCGTCTTATTCCCCACAGTCCGCCTGTCAGAGGGCCAAAGCCTTGGCTGCTTGTTGCGCATGCTAACATCCCAGTCTGAAAGATGGGACAGAAAAGAAGAGAGGGAGGGAGACAGACCGAGGCAGAGACTGTTATAGCTACGGCCGCCAACCACCAACAGACTTTGAGAGTTGAGTGAATAAATGCCCTGTCTACTTGGGACAGGGTGCACTCACTCTTGCAAACCTGCACGCATGCATAAAACCCTAGAGGTCTGAGGCCAGGGAGTAGAGTGGAGAGATCCTCTGCAGAGAGATTGATAATGCACCCCCCACCCCCCCCTACTTCAAACAGCGGACAATCCAAGCAAGCCCAATGTGACTTTTAAAAACCCCAATGAATAGTGCATGTAGACAGGTCAAGGGCAGGATGGGTGGACTCAGGAATTTTTCTTATCAATCAGGGAGTCATTGAAGGAACACAAGAAGAGAAGCACCAAGCTGGGGCTCGTTGGGTCTGGGTTGTGCTGGAAGGATAAAACATCTTTGATGGTGGAGGAAATGAAGAAGCAGCTGTGTTGCGTTCAGGACACCTAGGAAATAATATGCTCAACATAGCGATAGCATGCTCATGTGGAAGCGGATCCTTTAAATAACTGGCAAATATGATGTAAATAAAACATTTCCAGATATGTTTGTACTGTAATACAATGATCTGACTGCTGGCAGTTTATATTGTCCCATTAATTACTATAGGACGATCTGGTGAAAATGCGCATCCATCTTCAGTGGAAAGGTCTGGGTTAACTCAGTGAGTTGATAACCAGCTTCGTTGTAAAACTTATCCCAGTTCCTCAATTTTTAGCTGAGTCAATCCAGAGAACGAAGAAAAGTTTGGGCTGAGTTAATCCCATTTTGTAATACAGGGCTCCAGATTATTCTGCTCTATTTATGACACATTTCAATCTGTATGTTTCAATCGATACAGCAAGTGCAGCTGATTATGCCTTAGTAAATGAGCAGCCAATCATTTTACTGGTTCCGCTTTATGGGCTTTGATTGACAGAGCAAGTTATTATGAAATAAATCGCCATTGTGAAAAGTGCATTATGAAATAAATACACCTCTGTGGAAAATGGCATTATGAATTAAATACACAATTGTGGAAAAGGTTATTATGAAATTAAAACACAAAGTGGCCTTATTTCATGATTTCATTATTGTATATTTATTTCAAAATGTGGTATTTCACTATTTCATTGTCATATATTTATTTCAAAATGTTGTATTTATTTATTTAATGTTGTATTTATTTATTTATTTAATTATGAATAATATGGGTCTCCATATGAAACTCACTAAGCATTCTGGTATTTTTATCTTATGAATAACTATACATTCAAACAGTTTTGCTTGCTTTCATACTTTTGCTGCTTCTTGTGCTTGAAAATAATCAAATAAGTTTAACCCTGTATATTATCTGTCTTCCATTCATAACCACCCCCCCCCCCTCAAAAAAAAAGCCAGAATAAATTAATTTATCCAAAAGTTAATCATACAGCTTCACAGACAACATACTTGATTACAGAATGAAAATATCAGGTCCATAAATATCTAACTAAAATACACACTTTCAGGCTGATGGAGACAATTTTGCAAACATGAAGATTTTGATTTCACTCTTTTCATACATAAATATCTGCTAGGTGTTAGGTGTATAAACTTACACCAAACACAAAGTATACACTGTTGTCTGATGCTGAAGCATGTGACGATGTACATAATTATTAGCTAAATTTCTTTTTAAAAAGTCCAAGTTATCAGTTAGAACTGTTTCAACATCGCAACAGATCTCCACCTCTCCTGCAAGCTCATCATTGTGATCTTGTTTCCTTTCAGTGTTTTCAGACATTTACTGTTAAGAAACTTGAAACTTTAGATGTAAATTCCAGAGTTCCTCCAAGATGGCAAATGAATCCTTGGTGACGTAACATGGATGTTCTCTATATGGGCCTGAAAAGATGGCTTGAACATTATGACTTTATATTTTCCTGTCTTGCATGTCTTCACAGATTTACCAGTGACATCATTGGTTGATGATTCTTGGTAAACCCATGAGCCTTTGCTGAACATGATGGAAAATGATGCCTTCTATTCAAAGAACAATGAAGAAGAATAACAGGTAAGAAAGGCTGTTATAATGGCAAATCAATAGAGAGAATCTACAGCAGAGTTCAGCCTAAATGCCACCCCACCCTTTGCCCTCTTATCAGCACCCAATCACATGCAATCAAGTTCTTTTAAAGGCTGATTTAACCCTGATGGGCCCTACCCTGGATGAGACCCACACACACACACTCTCTCACACACAAAACACCTTCTGCAATATTGCAGCAGAGATTAAAGCCACATGAAAGAGGCAGAAACAAAGGTGACGTCTCCTCTTTTGAAATGGCAAGAACGTGGCTTGACATGAAGGGAGTGGGTGAGTGCCTGGGTGAACAAAAGGCTGGCGCCATGTGAGAAAAGGGCAGAGGCGGGAGCAGAGCAGCAGTGGTGGGGGGCAGGCCTTTAATTAAAAGGATTATATTGAGGTGCACAGTGCTGCAGAGGAGCTGTCCACTGGGCCCAGATTGACTACAGTAATGAAAACTATCCCTGTCAGAGGAGAAGAGAGAGAGGGAGAGAGAACGTAGGAATGCAGCACTGAAAGTTGGTGAAGAAAAGTAAACATTAGAAATAAATGTATGTAATGAGAGATCATCAAGCAGAATTGGATGTCAACTGTAAGTAATAAATACACAAAGTCATAAAGAATAATAACAATGAATGAACTATTGCATTAAATGAGAAGTTTTTATAGATTAAAGTCATTACAGATATGCTTCCAGCCAAGTAAGAGTTTCGCTCTTTAATGTAAATGAATTCTAAGTTTGGCATATCCATCTAGTGTCTCTGCTTCTCATTAATTTTTATCTCTGCAGATATAATGAAGTCATAATAGCAGGGAGTCTGATGAGTTGTCAATTAGAAACTTGAATGATCCCTTTACTGGGAAAAAAAGATAAGAGAAGGTTAGTGATTATCCTGCTCTGTTTATCACCTGTCAGCTCTTATTCATTCCTACCTGTGCGCCCTTAATTTACGCTTTGAAGCCATTTTTGAACAAGCACAGATGGCACAGAAGCAAACAGTATTGTCATGTTGTTTCAGATTACAACATGCAAAAACATCAACATAACAGAGTAGCAGAAGAATTGCACCGTCACACATGACCACTCACAAACTTTTCAGTGTGCAGATAAGTCCCTCGTGTCTGCTTCCGACTACGTTTCTGTTATCGTTCCAATCCTTTGTGTAGTGGAACTGCATGACTTCCCGCTGCTGCTGACCAAGATTAACATTATCTCTGACCACCCTGCCAGAAAACCACACACTCAATAAATGAATTAGATAGAGGCCAAACTGAAAAAGTACAACTTTTGGCACCTACTGCTGAGTTTCTAGGTTTTCCATTATAATTATTTTCTGTCTAAAACACCCACATGAACCTCCAGGTAAACAGAGAGGACACTTCTGACCTATAATTTATGTGTTTTAGTCTATTCACCGTGTGGTAGAAATATCTTAGCTCATTTACTCTGTCATTAAATAATCATAGAATGTATTATGTCCTTGTGTATCAGGTACCGTCCTGCTGAAAGGCCTGAACATCCTTTCATCTTGTACATTCTTAAGCTAATGACATTCAGACCTGATTGTACATGCTTTATCTCTTATGTTCTCTCTGACGTAAACAATGTTTAGGTATCCTCTGGACAACCAGCAATTAGCTCATGAGAGATAATGATGATGTGAGATGCCATGCTATCTGTGTCTTACTTGCATTAAGAAAATTCATTCTGTATATATGACGTACCATCTTTAGGACTTAAAAGAAGATCCTTCCCTGCTGCTTGTCAGAATTTTCTCCAGACTTCTGCTCTGACCAGATCTTTGGACCATGTCATCCTGAACTGCAATCCTGTATATCTGTTTGTCTTGTCCTTATGTTTATCATACTCTTTTGGTTGTTTCATTCCCTGTTCATTAAACTTTGTTAATCATTTTCTCTTCAGAACCAGATTACTGATCTTTGGTATTCTAAAATTCCTTAACACAGATTAATCCATGAACGTTTTATTTTGTTGTTTGTCAGACTGTTACAGGTGTCCTCTGGAGGTCCTGCGTGTATTCAGACATTTCAACTAAGGTCACTGGTTTGCTTCCCTGACTGTCAGGAAAATGTGATCTGGACACTGAATGAACCAGTTTCAGTCACGATTAAGATGCCCTTGAGCAGGTGCCTCCCCAGACACTAAGCTGACTTCTTTGAGTTGACTTTTTAGCTTTGTCCTGAAATTGCTCAGTCCTCATGTGTTTGGGAGATCCAAAGATTCACATGCATTCACATGCACAGCTTTTGGTTGATTTTTACAAGAACAGTGTGACCACAATGAATCATCCTAAATCCCAGACTCTTCTGTTAAGCCTTAAAATCTCCTGTCCTTGATTTTTTCTTTCTGGTGTTGCTGTTGAAAAAAATGGCAGAGTAAATGCAGAAATTTTGATTAATATTAAAAGCTGCAAAAGTTTAAATAACATGTTACATTTTGAATTTAAAATGAGCTTTTATTGATGACAAATGGTAAACAGACTAGAGAATTTGGAATGCCATGACATACTGAAACTGTATAAGGATCAAAGTCAGAGCGACATCCAAAATCTTGACTAAGATTGTTGCAATGTGTATCTGGAACAGAAGCCTCCAGCAATATTTGCATTTGTATTGTGTGTCTCATCTTGTCTCTTTTCCATTCAATCCCTTCATCATTTGTGAACATGTTGGTGTCAGTGCATGAATTTGCAATGCATGACATGATGTATTGTTATCACCTAGCATTGCTGCTAACAGTGATTTTGTTAGCATGCCAGACCAAAATAAAACAACTTAGCTGTTACTTCCAGCTCTCTGTTTTGCAACTATTTTTTCACATCTTACTAATGTAATCGTCTGCAGGTGTGTCTTTTCTGTCCATGAAGAAAATCAAGAGAGCAGAGATTCTTAGCTAAATTGTCTTTTGCTAAGAATGTTAGCAAATTCAAAGGTGAATGTGAGGAGGTAGGACTGACGCAAAGGACTTAATTCAGGATTTATTTTAGGTAACAACGGCTTGAACATGTCAGGTGAGAAAACGAGAACATATGATCTGAAGGAAGATAGGAATAACAAGAAAGCTCAGCAGAAAAGCTGACAACTACGATGGTGGCTCTGAACAAAGAAAAACAAAAGCTGATTTACATGGGAGCTAATGACTAAATGAGGAGCAGGTGTAGCCAGAAGCAAGCAAGTAAATTCAACAGAAGACAGACAGAATATTTTTTTAGGAATAAATGACAAAACAAGACTGCAAAACAAACTGAATGGAGAAAAATATAACAATGCCGAAAAACAGAAGAATGTCAGTTAGAACAATAAATCACAAAAACAGAATCTAAACTCAGAGAAGCATGACTGAAAACCCCAAAACATCAGGCTTGAATTAGTAATCTAACAAAAGGTAAACCAAAACCATGGTAAAATATTGTGTATTTGACTCAGTATATCTGTTTGTCATCTGCTAGTTTGGTTGTTAGCAACTATAGGAAAGATTTTCATTTTTTTTCTGAAAATGTGTCTTGGTCAAACTTGGGTAGGCAACTCTGGTGCTAGAGAGTTGCACTGTGGCAAGTGTTAGGAGTTTCCCTGTCGCAACTTACCTGACACACATTAGACTTTGAGTTTGATGTCAAACTTGGCACAAGTCTGCTAATTACTTGATTTAAGTCAGGTATGATGCAGCAGGGAAGCTCATAACACTTGCTAGAGTGTGACTCTCTAAGACTGGAGTTGCTGACCCCTGGTCTTACTTAGAGTCCATTAAACTACGGGAGTGATCTGGTCCAGGCAGGATTCTTTCTCATTGTGACATCAGGCCATTATATATGCATATAACTCCACAATAAATGCTGAGAAAATCCAGGAAAAGTTCTCAATAGGTTTTACAAGATATCAAAAATGGATGTAGATTCTGGACATATACATACATACACAACAGGAATAAGGTTTCGTCACTGCAAGGGAACAAATGAAGATAGAAATATGCACCAAACTGCACGATATAGCCAAGAGATGTTCATGTTCAATGAATCTAGAATCTAAAAGTGTGTCCATATATATAAAAAAATGTAATACTAGAACAGGCTGGAAAATCCAGTATGGATGGAAATGAGCTGCTTGGTGTAGGTCTCTGCTCTCCCAGTGCTGTTCTGGTTTATAATATTTAATCATGATGCATCATGCAAAGAGGTTTACTTTCAATGTCATTTACAGCTCCAACTGGCTCTGTAGACCTTCTACAATGTCTTAATAACGGTTTAAACATAGAAGGTCACCCTGTTAAAATACCTTAATACATTTTTTAAAGCTTTTTTAAAAACATAAAGACTCAACCAGATAACTTCTAGAATATTTTTTGTGTGTTTTCAGAAAAACTTGAAAAAAATACTTGATGTCCATTATTTTAAAATGTAGACGTTATGATAGCAAATGTAGATTTTAACATTTTTTTCTGTATTTTTTTATGGAATTAAAGGACATGACTCAACATCTTGTAGAAAGGATGAGCCACTCTGGCTGGGTTGTCCATGCTTAAATACAACAACACGTTTTGCTAGATAAATGACTTGCAGTCCTCGGTAGGATGATGCAGGGTGACTTCATGTTATATTATTATGTTACCAGTAAATACATCAGATTCAAGTGTTTTCAAACACCAGACTACAGCGGACATATTACATTTTGTACTGAACCCACCATAGCAGCATGACATCTGTGTTTCCCTGGTTTCACTTTTCTATTACTGCAGTGTCAATATGGAACATGACACAAATAATAGCTTCTGAGTTGTTGCGATGCTGTCCTGAAAATAGTTTTCACAAGAGGCATAAATCAATCATGTATTACTTTTAGCCTTTTTCATAAAAAAATTCTGCAGAATCTGTGAACTGCTCGTATGGCAGCAGCGGTTTATTATAAAATTCATTAAGTCAATCAAACATATATTTGTATGACAGAAATATTAAATTTATGCTACCAAAACTAATTATCATAGATGAACAGCTGTTCCAGGAAAGCACTTCACTTTTACACCTTAAAACTGAAGGACTTGATGAGAAAGTACCTGAGTGTTCCAATATTAAACATTTGATAAATAATTTCATCCTGTCAGATCTACATTTTTTCAGTCTGTGTAGAAAAGTCACTGATTTACAACGGAACGACAGCCTGTTCTGACCGTTCTGACTTAACAGGTAGCATTATATAACCTGAAACCTGCTCAAAAGTTGCTTATGTATTGGCTTAGCATTGCAGAAAGGCACTCTTCAAGTGCATGTGCCTGAGGAGGTATGAAATGAATTTCATACCTTTTTCCCTTTCCTCATTTGCCCAACGTTTCTTAGCTGGTCTCCTCTGCTCAAGTTATGTGTCTCACCATTACAGAGCTAATCCATCCATGACAATGTTCAATTTCCTCTGGGGAATATAGAGTGCAGTGGGGAAAATTTGCAACCCTGTGGCTCATCTAAGTACCATTAACGACAGTGCCTACATTCCTCAGAGCTCCAGCTTTGTCTGTCTCGTTTGAATTGAGTGGTTCAATTTGGAAAATGCTGTGATGCAATCTTCTAATACAGAGAAAAAACCTGAAAAAGTCAATTTTTCTATCTATCTATCTATCTATCTATCTATCTATCTATCTATCTATCTATCTATCTATCTATCTATCTAT
>JBAMHX010000004.1:28204350-28234369 GCA_037177515.1 Pseudomugil tenellus
CCCCCCCCCCCCCCCCCCCCCCCCCCCCCCCCCCCCCCCCCCCCCCCCCCCCCCCCCCCCCCCCCCCCCCAAAACATCCTCATGTCAAGATGAAACACAAAAGATTTCTATTCAATTCTGACATTTCATTAATGAATAATTTTCCCTATGCATAAATATTAATAGATAAAAGTATTTAAATCATTGATGTTGATTAAAATCAACAGGGAAGCTCAGTAACTCCTCTCTGCTTTACAGTCTTATCTTAAATCATGAACTACTAACTCATTTTAACATTTTTACATGTTTGTATGGTTTCAGTTCAAATTTGTATAAAACAGCTTTTCTTCAAACAAATATACATGATGTTCAGAGCTGCTTTATTTTTACTTACATGTTTAGTTTATTAATTTAGATTAAAAAATGTCACCAGATTTTATGAACAAATCAGAGCTTCACCAAACCAGTAAAGAGTCTAAAAGCGTGAACTTCTGTAGTTGGTGGACAGTTCACAGTAGAGTTTAATAAACCACCAGTTTCCAAACACACAAAAACAAGTTTGTTAATAAATAATTGGGATTTGGCCCCCCTGGGGGTGCGGCGACATCACATGGGGCGCATGGGATGGCGGAAATGTTGCAGAGGAACTTATGTCACGACAGGTCAGGCTCGTGGAAACATTCTGGTCACCACTCCAGGCCACTGGGTGGCAGTGATGCACCAGTTAGTTTTTACCAAACACCAAAAGACGTGAAGAAGAAGAAGTGTGACATAACTGTGTGAGCGCATTAGGGTTAAGCAATCAAACTGCTTTCATATCCCTCACCCCTCCTCCATCTCCTCTGGGCAGGGCAGGTGGAGTTTGTATCCGAACTCGTCTGGATGGAGGTGGCTGATGTTTCTCCAGGTATCTGATGGAGCCCCCGTCTCAGCGTGGGGGACACGGCTTCCAACGTTCCAGTGATTCAGGGTCCCACTGCTGGCTTCACCTGCAGGCTGCTTCAGACAGATTCTTCACTGAATCATGTAGATGAGCAGAGTTAAGATAAAGTCATACTAAAGAAGTGCCAGACTGTTCCAGGCTGTTTCTCCACTGATTGTAGTGGGATGATGATTCACACCAATAATTTATTGATTTAACTGTTCCTGAGAAAAACCAATAACGTGTAAAGTGTGTTAGAAATGAAAGCTGTTGCTGTTTGTCTCCATGTTTTCCCTACAGTTAGACGCCATCTTTGGCCCTTAACTTAGCAGATCAGCCCGTTCTGACCCATTTGCCTGACCACAAACCCAGAGGGAGCCAGACTCAAGCCTCCTTTAAGTCCTACAAGTAACAGTGTGGAATCCAGCTGCTTGCTCCTTTTGCCATGATAGTCTGAATGCATTAATTGTTTCTCTTCATAAATTAAAATGTCACAATGTCACAAAACTGCTGACATTGCAGCATTTTACACCAACCAAATAAACTGTCCTCTGTACTAAAATTTCATTAAAATGTTTTCTGTTGACCTTTTAAAATCCTGTATTCCAAGCCCTTATCTCAAATCTCCTGTTTATTGACTGAGCAGATTCTTTAGATTAAACCTTTTAGTGCAAAGATCTTTTTTTTTTTTTTAAAAAAAAAAAAAAAAAAAAACCTTTATCTCTACACTTTGGCTAACACTGACCTCTGACCTCATAAATGCAACATTAGAAATGACTAGATTCTACTTAATTCAACTTTATTAAAATGCATAATGAATTAAAATATAGCTATAAAATTACATAAAAACAGTAAAATCAGTTTGGGAGATAACTTGTAAAAAAGTAGAGACATGACATGACATGAGATTATGTCTTTAGGTTGAATTTAACAGCAGTGGGGGCAGATTTAAACATTATAACAAGGTGTGCAATGTGCTGCTGCTGCAATGTGCTGCTGCAGCTTACATTCATGAAGGATCATGTATTTTTACAAGCACACTAACTTTTAATGAGCCTCAATAAACTTTTGACTTAACCCTTTATAGAAAAAAGCCAAAAAAGTCATTTTTTTATTATGAGGTGTTTATTCAGCCATTTTAGACTGTATATAAAAGATAGACGGAGCTTCCAGAGAAGCTTGTTAGGTGGTTCCTAACCTCACCGTTTTGTTAGCATCACACTTACCAAAATAGGCAAAGATATGTTTATCAAATGTCAGTCAAACTGTGAGCTGCCCTTAGCTAAAAGCTAACTGAGCTAACTTGGATTTAAACGAAGCTAACCTGCTAACGGAGGAAGGGGGGCTAAGGGGCATAGTTATCCAGCTAAAATCTGCAGTTGTGCTAAACTCTGCTTATTGACACAGATGTTGGATACCTGTCACTTAAAAGGTCACACCTAGAATCATGCAGAATTTCCAGATTAAATAAATTCTAAAAAGATGAGTTTAAAAATAATTCACCCCCTCCCTCCACACACACATACACCGTTGTCATGTAGGTAAGCATGAACTATTAAAGCTAAAATGTTTCTGTACCAGGCTGTAAACATGTTTACTACTGCTGTGAAGTTGGTCTTTTTAACATGAGAGTCAAGCAGAAGTTGCTGCTTAATGGTAACATAAGAAATTAAGTTTTTTTTAGGCGATATTTACCATGTATTACCATGTGGTATGTCAAAATGATTCTACTGAAATCTTTTGCTTCTTGGTATCTATTCAGGGGCAGAAGACAAGTATCAAGATAATGTTCAACAGGATTTTGAGCAAAGTTTTCACTATAAGGTTATGCAAAAAATCCCAGAAACTGTATGTATCATATGTCACACTGGGCTCTAGAGGGTTAATGTGCTTCTTTTATTACAGTATGTCACCACATTTTCTTATAAAACTGTTAAGTGTGCCGTTCAGTTGGAGCCTGAAGGCTAAGATGTGGCTGAGATAGACGCCCCCACCTCGTCTGACATGAAAAGGTGAGGCACATGTCTGTTATTGAGAGAATAATGGAGATGAGCAGATAACAGGATGCATTACAGGAGCGATTGTGTATTCTATCCTCCAGCATATTGATAGAGGCTTGATGAAAGAAATAACATCAGTTACAATATGTGCATACAGACACAGTATCAGTCAAACATTTCAGACAGGTGTACAGATTTCTGCATCATACAAAGTATCTTGTTCATATGCTCCAGAAAGAAACTTTAAAGCCCATAAAGACAGAAATAAAAAGAACCGGAATTTGACTAATGTATTTCACTATCACACGCATGGCACGGTGGGCTTTGCTAAACAAACGCTAATGATACCAAGCATGTTGTGACATGCATCCACATGCCAGACTACACAGGTTCACTCTTACTTGCGTGCGCCCTTGCACCTGCCCATTTATCATGTCTCCCTTCACTGTGGGTTGACTGTTTCACTAATGATGCCAATTAATTGAAAACATTGGTGCATCTCAAAGATTAACATTCCCCACTAAGTGAAAGGATGGAGGTCGGGGGAATGGGGGGAAAAGGGAAGGTGTGAAGCTTTTGCATAGATGTCAAAGCACCAACAATTGGTACACAGTTTGGCACCAAGTGATTAACAGGAAACACAGGTTAAACAGAGGCGGGAACGAGAATCTACCTCGATATGATCAAAGACATGAGATGACTTGGAAGAGAATGCTAATGCACAGCTCAGGAGCTGCAGGAAGCTCCGAACAACGGCGTCAGATTTGACAATACATCACTTTCTCTCCCAACAGTTTTGATGAAAATGTGAGCTGGAGTCTTCTTTGATTTGTAATGTGTAAGAAAATTCAGAAGTGTGTGTGTGTGTGTGTGTGCATTTCCATGTGTGCACTGTCTTTTCTAAGTACTTGGCGCAGCAGAGTCTTGGGATTTGTCATATTTCTCTAAAACACAAATTACCTGTCCGTTTTGCAACTGAGTTTAAGTCTCCTAAACATGCTCACAGATTACTTTAAATCATATGCACGCTTTCAGTCGTTCTTCACGCATGCAGAGTGTTCCAGAGGCAGAGCGAGTCGGTGCCGGAGGGCAGGCTCACTCTGTGGCTCTGGGAGGAGGGGGCATGCGTGGCAGACGGAAATGATGATAGCGAGGGAAGCTTGCAGCTTCTGAGCATCAGTATCTGCCAGGTGTCCATGAAGGAGATATAGTGAGGGCGGGGCAGGGTGGGAGGACTGTCTGAACTCATGGAGGTTACTGCAGTGTGGGAGCTGGAAGCAGCATTTACAGAAGCAGACATGAGCAGGCATATAAGTAGCTGCTGGAGCTTTCAAATCCAGCTTTTAAAACTGTTATTCAAACAGAGATCCTTCATCTTATTCAAACACATTTTTATTTTAATGTTACATGTCATAAATATGATAAATAAAATGTTACGCAACCTCAATTTCCCCCAAACTTTCTGCACAAACTTTAAGCTTCACATGTGTAGCTTTTTCTGGGACGTTGCCCCGAGGGTGTCGAGACATGAGGCAGAGCTGTGTGGCAGAGCCGTGTGGCACAGCCGTGTGCTAATACAGTCACAGCAGCTACGTGTTGTCATTTTCAGCAGGTTTGATTCGAAGCAACCAGAGTGTTTATTCTGCACATTTCAGCTGCTCTGATTCACAACACACATCATGAAGAGAACACAAGTTATACACAACTCGGGTTAAAAACAGTCCAGTTCATTCTGATCTATTTCAGTTTAACTCATTATAATCCAAATATAATCTGTTTAATCCAGTTTGTTGGAATTGTGTTTATATGATGTCAAGCTCAGAAAGATTTTTGTCATTTTGCTAATGATCGGTTTCTCCTTTCAGAGGAGTTAAAGGGAGATTTTTTTTTTACCTTAACATGTTTCGACTGCCAACTGTAGTCTTCCTCAGAAGCTTTCTCTGTCAGCTGTGACATGTTTTTTATCAGGTGTTAATTCCTGGTGCAGCCAACCTGATGGACTTAAAACGGCCACACCAGCCCCCCACCCCCACCCCCACCCCCACCCGCCCAACACTAAATGGTCACTGCAGAAGAGAGTCCCTGATGTATGGGATGATGGTGTCTATGACCTACTTTCTGATTTGTGAAACCTCCTGCATCCTTCTTTTGTACGTGTTGGTTTCTGATCCGATGATGTGAGCATTGTCCCAGTCTATCATGTGGTTATTATGGCTGATTGTTCATGTGTGTACTAACAAATAGTCTAACTAGTTAGTAAGGTTTATCACCATTAATGAACAAAAACAATATAATTATATGTGTCTCTAGAATAAAATAATTTATTTGAAAAATATATGGCATTGCTTTTTATTAATGCATGCATGAAAGGGTTAGAGACACAACTCCTCCTGTTTATTTTTAGTGTTGTATGAGACGACAACTATCAGGTTAGTCTAACTTTAACGACCTGAATTGCAGGTTATGATCAGAAAACAACCATATTCATTTATTTTCTAGTTGATCCAGTTCAGGATCACTGGGAGCTGGAGCCGATCCCAGCTATTAGCAGGTGACAAGAAAATTTCTGGACAAGTCGCCAGCCCATCACAGGGAAAAGTATATTGGTGTGGGCTAAACTTACTGGGACAAACTCCAACTTAATGGGATTAAGTGGTTAACAAAATGACATTTACACACAGCATTAATGTTTGATTAGATGAGAGACACTGGGATCAGTGTTTCTGTAGTAACTTGACTGTAAAAAGCTGCAAATCCATGGTTCAGATTTCAAATTGTAGACCAGACCTATGAAGGACGTGGATTTCCACATTACTTTGTGACTTTGGGACTAAGGGTCTTACAACAACTTGTACATTTCTGTAATTTAAAATGACATTTGGATAAATTAGCATGTTGTTGTTGCTACTCTCAGCCTTTAACCCAACAGCTCAGCTGTGTTCAGGATGGAGTCAATCTTTCTCTGCATAGATGTGGATGACTAATTTGGTATATTTGCCGTAAGAGGCTTTACTCTACACTTACAACACAGTTCGGCTTTTGTGGCCTGTCGTTCCCACCTTACAGTCACAAAATATGTTTCTCCAGTCCTTCCCAGACCAGCATCTATAATGAGACAAATAAGTGTTTGTCTAACCTTAACACATTATGCCTTAGTTTCCCCTCACATGGGTAACTATTAAATCAGTTGTGCAGCTTTGGCATAGGCTACTCTGAGCAGCATTTTAGATGGCTTCCGAGTTAAAAGTTCACTGAAAAGAAGTTTGACAATATTGACTGATGTGATTTGATACAGGAGAGCCAAACTTACACTGGCTAAAGGCAATACAACCTAATCTCTATAAACATATATCTGTGTATGACTCTCCAGGCTTTCGACAATGACTGGGTATCTGTAGTGTTCAGCTTGATAAATTCAAGTTGTGCAGTAAGTCAGAACATAGCAGGTGATGCATCCTTAGAATGCAATCATTATTTTATCAGTCATGATGTTCAGAATGCAACTTTTGAATGCAGTAGCAAACAAAATTAAGCCTTGAGAAAAATATAGTGAGATCCATGCAACGTGCAAAGTTTTTCCACATGCTAGGAAGCAGCAATGCTAACAGTTACCAAAACTACAGGCTGAAAGGCTCCACCAAGCACTGCAATCTATAGTAAACATTAGTTAAAACTACATTTTTTCACTGTGTTAGCAGTGGATCAGGTGGTAAAGTGGATCATGTGATAGCTGGATGTTTGGTGGTTTGATTCCAGCAACCACAGTGAATTTGACACTATCTACAAGACTCTTCACCCACCTGGCCTCCATTGTAAGCACCTCTGGTGGCCGTTGATGCGGACCAGCTGCCATGTTTCCATCGGTCTGCCTGATCTGCAATAGTTTTCTAATGACTGCCATTGTCTTGGATTTCGTAGACTGGATTTTGCAGAAACACCTCCACATCAACAGGAAGTGCATGAAAGAGCTGGCAGTGAATTACGGTAGGTGGACTAGCTCCCCCTCAACACCGGTGGTTTTCCAGGGAATGGACATAGAGATGGTGTAATTTTATTAGCACCTGGGTGTTCATCTGAACAAAACCAGACTGGTCAGTGAACACAATAAAAGGTCAGAGCAGGCTTTCTTTCCTCAGGAGACTCAGGGGCACCCCTGAAAACTTTTTGACATAGTAGTTGCATCGGCCATTTTTTTATGGAGTTGTTGACTGGAGTAGCAGCATGTCTGCTGTGGAGAGGAAGAAAGTGAGCAAGAAATGCAGCTCTGTACTGGGATGCCGCTTGACTCCAGTAGAAGTAGTGGGAGAAAGGCAGGTAACGTGTAAGCTGTCATCCATGCTTGACAACAGCTCCCACCCTCTCCAGAAAGCTTTGACAGCACTGCAGAGCTCCTTCAGCGACAGAATCCTCACTCCCAAACGTGTGAAGGAACGCTACCGCATATCCTTCCTTCCTGCAGCAGTTCAGCTGTACAGCAAGCAACACTCCCAGTAGAGCAAAAACACATCATGCACCACAAGAAACATACAAAATTATCCTTGTACTTATTGTAAATAAGGAACAAAAGATATTATTTATTTTTATTTCTTATTCTTCTCCTTCATTTCCACAATTTTTGTTCTATTTCCAATCATTTTCAGCAGTTTTTACTTCTAATTATTTGTTTTCATGGTGTTGCCTCAGAATTTCTCTGCTGGGGACGAATAAAGGATTATGTCTTATCTTATCTCTTACAAATTGATCTGCTTTCTAAATTGGAGTTTATTTTTACTCTATATATAGGGTATTTTTTTCAGTGAAGATAAAATGTTGATTCACTCCTGTCTTCCAGGTGAATTTACTTTGACTCAGTAACACATCTTGATTCACATACTTCTGGAATAATCTCATATGCCTCAGCCTTCTTTGGGGATAAATATTATACATACAGCTCCTGGTAGTTGAAGATATGCTTAATTTATGTTGTGTATGTCATTTCATAAAGATATTAAATTACCATTTACATTTTAAAAGTTTAAAACATAACATTTGCCTGCAGGTCTGCGTTTGCCAAATGCTAAAAAGTGTAATAACATAAGCTAATACAGCAATTAGATTAAAGATTTTCCTTTATCTCAACAAATTTAGCTGTTCCAACACAGAAAAAAAGATATTTTATCTTAAGTATACTTAATTTTGTTTAGATTTTCCTATTCTCCACAGTGAACACTGAAACAAATAAAAGTTTGGTGGTGAACATTTCCACTAGTGCTTCCGTGTTCCAGAATGCAGCATTGTTTACAAATCTTTTCTTGCCCAGCTTGCCAGCTGCTCCAACCAACCCAATTACTGAGTAAAACCCTGGCTTAGTTTTCCCAGAGTTGTGCACTGCATCCTGCATCCGTCTAAGGCCCCAGAGAGCTTCCTCTCGGCTCTCCACCAATGTCATTTACACCTCCATCTCCACCCTGGCTTAGGTTGCCTTCCCACTGCTGTATGCCGCCAAATACAGCCCTCCTGCTGATCAAAAACACACAATACACACAGCAAAAGTGGGTTACTGGAAAATAGAGACAGAGCGCATGACGCAGCAAGACATCTCATTACTGCAGCAGAAGATTTTCTACTGCTGTTCGCCTTGACTCACATTCTCAGAAGGGAAGAGATGACGGAGCTTAGTTAGATCTGTTTTTGCTGAACAGGAGGGGAATAAAAAAGAAAAAAAGAAGGAAATGAGGAGGGATGGTTGGATGAGAGAGAGCAAACAGCAGAGCCAGGGGATATCTGAGGCAGTTGGGGGGGGGGATGAAGTTGCGCCTGGAATGAAGGAGGGAAGACGAAAATGTGGAGACGGGTTAGGTGTGGGGGCAGGTGGGAGGTGACAAAGCCATTGAAGCTGAGCAGAGGTTGAGTGGGGTTGAAACCATACTGTAAGCCCTTCTTTCCCCCTGAGACAGGCAGAGTTAGAGGGCTAGTGTGGGACTGGGTTACAGGGAAGGACCCGGGGCCATTTCATTACAGAAAGTGTCTGTCCAGAAGATGGGAAAGGGATTATCCTCCAAACAGGATTTATTGGAGGGGATAATTCATTGGCTGAACCCACAGTGGGAAAGTGCTGTATAGGTTGAGGTTACAATATCGCTTCATTCACAGCTCCCAACCGCCTGATTTTTAGCACTGTATGTGTTTGTGTGTGTGTTTTAGGAGTTTGTTCAGAGAAAAATGGGAGCATTTGTGCAGAAGTGGGTGAGTGTGTGTGGGTGTGTAAGCAGGAGTTGTTTGTGGCCTCTACTTAGAAAATACAGAATGGTTTGGTTGCCATGAACACTGTGACATGATTAGTTATTTGTGCTGATTTAACATATATTCTTCATAATGAAAGCAAAATACCTGTCACATTCATTTAATGACAAGGCACACACCCTAAATGCAAGAAAACAAAATGCACTTTCCACAATACTTAAATCGTGCAAAAATCATTTCCTCCCATTTGCTGTCCATTAGAAAACAGCTGAGGTGTGAAACACTGGGAAAGAAAATATGAATTGGGACTTATTTGCCATCTTTGGACCTGCAGGGCACTGGACAAAACAATGATGGAGACATGGAAGAACACTGGGGCGATTTGCATTGAACAAACTGGCCTCCTGGCCTGTCATGTTATATTAATGCTGGAAGAAGATTATCCCCTCTGATGCTGTAATAACACAAAATATGCTGGTTAACCAAGGCAGCGATTAGATGACAGTTCTGAGAATCCCCCAGGAGAAGAAAACATCTTTACATCTTTAAATTGGACATACATATCGCATTACTCCTCCCCCCGTCCCTAGTCATGGAACTGTCAATCCGGATTGACCGGTAATGTTTTGCTTGGGTCTCCACTCCATTCACACTGATGTATGCATAGTATAATCGGGACATTTGCATTTTCTTTTTGCCCTTTCATATATTTCTGAGAATTTCAAAAATGAGTCTGAAATCATTCCCTTTTAAAGGCCGTTGATTGGGGTGCCGGGGTCTGTAATTTGCAATTAACAAACGGGCTCAGGAATTTGATTTGGGTCAAGGTCCTCATTTGCATACTCCTTCCTGACTAGTAGAGAGACTCCGGGGCTGCTCTGTCTCCATGACAGTGTCTCGTTGTCTGATTTATGTTCAGCGGTCATGGCAGGGGAAAAAACTGTCAAGCAGTGCTACCCTGCTTCGCATCAATGTGCTTCTTGTGACTCGTCACGCTCTTGGAGTTAATGAATTCTGAGTGTGAGCTGTGATTTCTATTGGTTCATCTCAATCGCCTGTTAATGGCAGGGTCATTAGGCCAAGGAAATAGCGAAGTCCACCTCCACTCTCAGAGCTGGTTACTACAGGTTTACTCTTTGAGCAGAAGCAGGTTGAGATTGTTCACACTGACACGTTTTTTTCTCTTCTCTCACCAATATACCATAAACCTCATTTTATTTACCAGATGTTTGAAATGCAACATTTAGTTCATGGATATTGGTCCATTTTGAAATTGATGGCAACACTTTTAAAAATTTTGGGATAATACCATGTTTTCTCCTCTTCGTTTAACAGGTCCATGCATGTCTGGAAAGTGTGGAGACCAGTTTCTGGAGAATCACCCCATGCCTGTCTGGTACAAGGTTCTGGCTACTCAACACACCTAGAAAATCTATTCTGGAGAGTCAACTACAAGCCTTTTCCTACAAAATTATTCATCTGAAATAAAATCAGGACAATTTACCAGGACAGTTAGGACAGTTTACCCATTGTTGTAATGAGATATGCAAAGATGCAAGGACTTACTCGCTGTCTGGATGGGAGCATATGATGCTTTAAAACAGGGATGGGGAACCCTGGTCCTAGAGTGGGTAGGAAACCCTGGTCTTAGAGGGCCGGAATCCCGCAGCTTTTCCATGCATCCCTGGTCCAGCACGACTGAATCTAATCAAATTGATCCAACAGCTTATCAAGATCTGCACAGTGATTCAGTCATTCGAATCTGGTGTGTTGGAGCGGGGAGACATAGAAAACTTTAGGAAAAGGTTCCCCACCCATGTTTTAAAACATGCACATATCTGTTAGGATTGATGTTGCCTGTCAGAACATGCAACTTGGTTATTCTACAGAAATTTGCACTTTCTGGAATCATAAGAGGTCCAGATTTCTCAACAAGCCAGTAAGATCCATGATTTCTGAAAGAATTACAAACTCAGATGCAGACAGGGCATTTCTCTCCTTTGCTGCAATATGTTCTAAGTAAGATTTGGCTCTAAAAAAGCAGATTTTTGTTTTGTTTTGCACTATTTTACTAATTAGAACATAAAAATAGGGCAATGTTCTTCACAGTAGTCCTGTAGAAGTTTAACACCCATTCGAGAGGAACAGACAGTAACATATTGTGGGTTGCTGGGATGCTAACAGGGTCAATAACTTCAGGGAGAAGTATTCAACCAACATAAATTTTCTATGGAAGTGAAAAAGAAAAGCGGTCCATCTCCACCCATAATAGGTTGTAATCCTACATTAATTTTATAAATGCTGAAATAATGACTCAACTTGGACTCGAAATAAAAGTTGTATGAAGTTGGCACTGATGTTCTGTCACCATGTGAAAAAAATTCCCCCATTATATAATGTAGACCCGAAACAGTAGTCTCTGCAACATGCAGAAGACTCGTTTCCAGGTCTCTACAGAGCTGGACAACATGCAGAAGACTTGTTACCAGGTCTCTGCAGAGCTGGACAACATTTAGAAGACTCGTTACCAGATCTCTGCAGAGCTGTACAACACGCAGAAGACTCGTTATCAGGTCTCTGCAGAGCTGTACAACACGCAGAAGACTCGTTACCAGGTCTCTGTTGAGCTGGACAACATGCAGAAGACTTGTTACCAGGTCTCTACAAAGCTGGACAACATGCAGAAGACTCATTACCAGGTCTCTGTTGAGCTGGACAACATGCAGAAGACTCGTTACCAGGTCTCTACAGAGCTGGACAACATGCAGAAGACTCGTTACCAGGTCACTGCAGAGCTGGACAACATTTAGAAGACTCGTTGCCAGGTCTCTACAGAGCTGGACATCATGCAGAAGACTCATTACCAGGTCACTGCAGAGCTGGACAACAAGCAGAAGACTTGTTACCAGGTCTCTGCAGAGCTGGACAACATGCAGAAGACTTAATACCATGTCTCTGCAGAACTGGACAACGTGCAGAAGACTTGTTACCAGGTCTCTGCAGAGCTGGACAACATGCAGAACACTTGCTACCAGGTCTCTGTTGAGCTGGACGACATACAGAAGACTCGTTACCATGCAGAAGAGGAAATTCAGCTTTTTGATTCTGGCACTTTGGAGAACCCAGAATCCAGACCAGAATCTAGACCCAAATCCATGCCAGAGTCTAGATTAGAGACCAGACCTGAGTCCAGATTAAAATTTAGACCAGAGCTCAGTTATTTTATCATCATATAAAATATTATTTCTAACATTGTGTTCTTGTTTTGTAACAAGTCTATGTTCTAAAGTATACATAAACTAGTTGACTATGTGGTATAAATCTATAGTATAAATCTAGTTCAGCTCAGAGGAAAAGTAAACAGTGCTCGAAAAAACCATATTAAACACCAGATTTGGAGTCACCATGACAACGGGACTTGCAGACAGGCACTAACTTGCTGCTGTAGACTTGGATTTGTCTTGGAAAGAAGCAATGAAATAAGAATAAATAAGGTTTGATGTTTAGTACCCAACAGCCAAACACAATCCCTAGTTCGTCACAATCTGGACATACAGTAAATACTTCTTTATCAGAAGTAGGTCAGTTTTCTTAAGCTCCATCCAGAAACTATGGAGATATTTTAATTCACCGGATTAAACTTTATCTGGTCCATCAGGGCACAGTGGAGCAGAGTAATTACCAAACTGCTGTGTAGGACCTTCTGCTCCACACTATCTGGAAAGAAGCAAATAAAAGAAGACATGCCCCCTCTTATACAGTTCCAGTGTCACCATGACAACAATGATAAATAACAGCTGTCACCACGCTGTCTTGAGACTAACTTGGCATTAGCAATCTGATTCCATATCTCAGCTTCATTATAAACAGTATAACTCACTGATAAGATTGTTTTTCTATTTGGGATATTTTATGATGTTTACAGTAATTATATTAAACATGTGTTTCAGAAAAATGCATTGTTTTATAAAGAAAATCTTTTTTTCTCCATCTTTATTATCTAGATTCACATAGGAGCATTTTATTGCAGACTTATCTTAAAGTTTATGACCCATTTATCTGATTCGAGTGTAGCAGAGTACATGGGAAACCCAAAGGATGGCTGCAGGATGACCCATCTGACAATGTTTATGTCCAGTCATGTTTTTATATTGATGTGTCAGTTAAAAAGACAGAAACTAGGAGACAGAGCTTGTCACACACACTGTGTGGATGTGTGTGTGAGGAAGAGAGGATGATCAGGTGTGTGTTATTGTACTGTGATGCTATATAGTTAAGTTTGTGGAGATTTTATATACATTTATTAAAAGTGTATTTTGTTGCTGTTGGATGAAAAGTGTTGTTTAAATAAAGTCTTTATTAGATGTGACAGATAACACAATTAACCATATGTCCTTTTTGTCAAAACTCCTTACTAGTGACCTCTATTCAGATTTAGAAATACTCTTATATCAGTAGATCCACTTTATATTATCATAACTTCCCCTTCAAAAAAAGGTAAAACAAGAGCGAATCATAAATATGGAAGCCTGTTTGCATCTTCCATGGATCAGTCTTAACACTTCATATTCAGAGGAAAATCACTGGATTTATCTCCCACAGTCTCCAGGATTTGACACTAATTGTTAACCTGAAGCACCACTGGAAGCAGTCATTCATAATGCCGCTTAAACTGTTAGTAAAGCTCACAAGGAGACGTTTGGTGCTCTTTGCATTGATGACATTGACTTTGACAGGCTCCTGCACACACGTACATATTTTCCCATGCCTGTAAGCAGGCTGTCAGGTGTAATTCGTCTTTATGACAGAACTTTGAAGTCTTATGTCAAGATGCTTGAACTAGAGCAGAGTAAAAGAAACATCCGCTCCCATGCCAATATTGCTTTGTCCTGTATTTGATGTGAACTCAGATCCTCCTGATGAAATAAATACCTCACAGTGAGAGGTGGGATGAGAAGTTGCTGCCTTTCTGATCATTGCCCACCTCTGCTTGTCACCATATTTACTCCCTGCAAAAACAAAGATATTAACGAAGATGCTAATAAAATCAGCCTAAATAAATATTTTGTGAAAGCACATTGAATTTGCATGCAGGCTATGTCGGTATTAAATTAGCACAAATTAAGTATATCATCTTTAATTTTATTCTCAGAGTATTCTTTATGTTGATGTAATGGCCGTTTTTACTGTCAAGGACGAGGAGTTTTTTTTTAGATTGAAAAGAATATAAATTTAATAATGAAGAATAAAAGAAATTGAACATACATTAAACCTTAAAACATGGAGTGAGACAATACATTAAGACATACAAACAATGTACATGGTTATTACCCGGGGAGAATCCCTCCAGAGATCTGTTGTCACAGTTTGTTGTCATAGTTTGAAGGTATTCTGCCAAGTCACTTAGAGGCACTTTTGCTTAAAGACGTTGGCTGCGCGTGTCAGTCTGGAGCCTGTTCTTATGATATGACAAACAAAGCGAAGGTCTCGTCTAAACATTTACCTGATGGAAGGATGCCGGCCTTGCAGATGGTTTACTAAGGCCCGAATGACATCATTTTAGGAGCCTTATGGTCTGACCTTTCAGCTAGACATTAATTAAGAGCAAGGTAATTAAGCTAATATATGAAATTTCCACAACATTGACTTGTAATTTATGACCCAGCAAATCAAGTTTAGCTAAAAACAATAATATAAAAAACTTTAAGTTTTAAGTTAACTGATATTTTATCTTTTCTTTTACTATACTTATGCAGTTTTAACTGTTTAGACCTGGACAACAGCTGCAGCAGAGACATTGTTTCGTTTCAGAGCTGTGTTCCTGTAGTTTAGTTCTGGGGTACTTACAGCTCAATTTCCCCATAGTTCATTACCACTCACTGTATCTGCAGAGTGTGTTTAGCTGGCAAGCCGGTGGCTTGACAGTCCCTTGGGTGGAGTGTGTTTGTTTAGGGCCACTGCTCTGCTCGGACACTGAGATGCAGATGGTGCAGGGAGCCGGCCCTGGAGTGCCTTTGGACACGCTCTGGCAGAGTGCAGGGTCATGTTCTCTCGCCGAGTACAAGACAGGAAATCCATTTAATTACCTGTGAAGCAGAAGATGGGGTGTGTGTGTGTGTGTGTGTGTGTGTGTGTGTGTGGTGGGGGGTGACAGAGGAGGACTATGTTCCCTGAGCACTCTACCAGGCAGGGGGGTGGGGGGAGCAGGGAACAATGATAGTGGAGAAGGCAATTGGAACAAGGAAGTAGATATGTTGTTTGCAGTTCAAGGTAGGAAAGTAAGCAAGAAAATGTTGTCGCTTTAAAATTCTTCCAACATCCTCAGTAGTTAACCTAATTGACCCCCTCTTCTTCTCACCTACCCCCACTTCCTTCAGCAGTTCTTATTTTTTACATGTTTTATCCATCTTCCATCATATCCCCTGATGTAAGTCACATGCACCTTCTCACATGCCATCTGTCCATCCAAGTCTTCCTCACTGCCATCTGAAAATATCTTGTTTATTTCACGTGTTTTCTCACCTCATCGCTCATGTTTAGTCACATGAACCTCTACCATAGTATAATTTGTCCCTTGTCTCCTTTTTTGGCCGAGTTAATTTGTTTCCTTTCTCTTGCTGGACCCCAGGAGCCCTACATAATGCCTGCAGCAGGCGTGTCCAGGCTTTTTTCAGCTCAGTGTGCAACAGGAGGATGCTGGTTAATAGCTAGATAAGCCTTTGCAAGAAGAAAACACACAGAGTCTCCATGTAATTATGCAAAATCCACCACAGAAAATATTTAATTTTACTTTAATATTTGCGCAAAAGCATAAAAATGTTATTATACCACATTTAAGCAAATTGAACCTAGCAGAAAGCAATCATCACAAATTACCTTTGTAATTTCTTTGTTCACATGTGACTTGAGGTAAAGGTAGCCCAGTTTGTTTAGTGAGAGTGTGGCTGCTGAGGGCATTTCCAGAAGGAAATCTTGATATTCTATGGTGGACAAAAATTGCAACAAGAATGTAGCACTTTTACATTTTTTGCAGTACAGATTTACATCACAGAAGCCATGTTTACATGCACACAACAAAAAGACAATGCGGAAACACCTTAACATGCAAAGCATCAAAGAACTCATGGATTGAATCATTTCTCAGATCAGCAAAATAAATAAATAATTAAATAAAAACAAGTTCTGTCTTTTGGTTTTATTTTCATCAGATTTTGCATCAAGGAACGATTTAAATAACGTGGTGATAAGCGGTTGTGGAGCAGGCTTCGTCTTGACTCTTGTCAGTAAAACAGCGGGGGGACGTTGCTTCAAATGTTACCATGCTTGATGTCTTTTACTGTCATATAGATTTTTTGTGCCACAGTGCCGACACGTCGCCAGGGTTTTATCCACCAACCTCTTTCATTCATCATTAAATTTGACATGGAAGCTAAAATGTTCCCATACAAGCGATTTAAATGACACTGAGCATTAAAGCTCCTTCATTCCTCTGCTCACCATGATCACACTGTGTGGACTGAATGTGCACAGAACTTGTCTTCCCTTTAAATCATGTGTTTCATGTGTATACCAAGCCGAAAATAAAGATACAAATCCATCAATGATAATCCATTGAACCAATAATTGAGGTAAAAGACGTTTACAATCTCCAGGACAGTTTTTATTCTCCAAAAAATGAAGACATGCCCTTTAAGTAACATTGTGGGTGAGGTTGCAACACCAAACCATTTAATTCCCAGGAAGGATCAACACGATCGGCAGACATGTACTGTCGATCGATCTGGCAGTTCTAGCAAGAAAAAAATCCTATTTTTAAGTCTAATAAACGGTCCCACAATATTTTGAATGATGTTTTGATGAATGATGAAGATGTTGTGACCGAGCAATTACCCTTCATGTGTTAGACCATATGAGTGCTGCGTGTTCCATAACATTGGGTTTGCATGTAGCCGACCTTTTTAGTCTTTACATTGGGGAGAAACTCTGTCCACAGTCACCACAAAATGACCCTGAAACCGGGAAGTAAGATCCAATAAATAAGGAAAACATATCTGCTGGCTCAGCTGCTGTCTGATCGAGCTGTTGACTGTTGAATACAAGTTTTTTTTCACTTTTGTACAGTTGTTTTTTGTTGTAGAAAAAAATGTTGAAATATTGTTTTTGCACTTTCTTTTTTCCAGAGTTAAGCCTAGTAATATTCACCATGTTGGCCAATTCTGTCCTCAGATTTGTCCTTCCATTTGGCAAAGGACAGAGAAATCAGTTATCCAACAAATCAGAGGAATACATGTTCCTAACCAATAGGAAAACTGGCTTAAAGTCACGTAAAAAGCCCCGTCTGGTTGGCATTTGTGATGCACTGGACAAATTCATGACCAAAATATTACAAAGCAAACAACTTCTCTCTTTTGTTTGAAACACTTAAATAAACTTGGCATATTTAAATAACAAAGAACAAACTGAGGAAGAAAATACAATGAAATGTACTTTTTACATGTAAAAGTACTACATCAGACAGAGCATTATCTGTATATCTAATTATCTGGACTATACATCTAATCCCCCTTAATTTTTTGAAGTGACAAAGTTTGAGCATTACTGAACCATAACCTGAAACACGTAAGAGCCTGCTAGATGTGTTTGACATGCAGGTCCAGATTTCAGCATTTGTGGGAAACAAATTGAAACTAAAGGAATGAAATGCAAATTCCACTTTTAAAACGTACTTCAAATTACTGGGCACCAAGAACGGGGTATATCTGTACTTTTTAAAGTGTTCTCAGGACACCACAATGAAACTAAAGCTCACTACAAGATGAGTTTTAATTATAAAGCTCTGGCCATTGGTTCTGGCACCATTAATAACATGAAACCGGGCAAAGCAATTACTGGCTTTTGCAGAAATCACTAAAAAAATGGTCTGTAAAGCAAAAAACATGGAAATCCACAATTACTCAAGTTGGGAGGCAATTTAAGAGGAACTTCATCTGCTTTTTGTTTGTTGGTAATACAAATTTAGTTGAGAAGTAAAAAACAGCCCAACACAAACACACAAGATGTAACTGATGCAAAACTGCAGGTGAAATGCAAACTAGCGAGTTTGTCAACAAAAGAAAAAGGCTGTTTGTTCCGGCATAAACTGCAGCTTCAGCTTCACTTTCCAGCATCTCCACTCTGTTGGTTTATTTATTTATTGATGCAATTAATGAATATACCTGTTTAAATTACATCATTTGAATTACATTTATAGGACAACTTATCTCCAAAAGGCAGGACATTATTCACACATTCCACGCGGATCAAGACAAGTTACTTTGTATTTCACATACATGAAAGTTCAACATTCTTTGCATAAAAAACATTAAAAGCATTCAGTCAATGTATAGAACAACCAAAGGATAGAACATCAGCAGCCAAAGCATCAAGCCATGAAGTGCAACAGTGCAATAATAAATAAAATAGATTAAAACCTAAAAACAACACATGTAACACTTCATGCTAAGCGCTGTCACTAGCATTTAAAAGCTTGAGGGCAAAGGGAGCAAAATAATTGCCATTTGAGTGAAATAGAAGAAAGATATTGCAACTACTTTGCATGAAACTGTGGATGGGGATAAATCAACAGCAGGGCTTGAATTGAATGTTTTTGTGTGTCAGTTCCTGATACAAATGCTGCAAACGTTATTTAGGAGTGCTTTTGAACAAGTACAAAGGTCCTTAAGATGCATTTGCAGGGGGCATTGAGGAAGATAAAAGGACTAGCAAACATGAGGCCACTTGGCGACTTTTATTTTTCACCTTTGTATTTACAATAAACTTAATTGTCTTTCTCCCTGTTTTTCTGTCAATCATTAGGTATTGTAATATTCGTGCTGCTTAGAGTTTATAGTTACAGTGCATTGTTTGAACTGCTGAACATGTGGTTGAAAAGCAGTTTCCTGGCTTGTTGTAGGCGATAGAATCGGGTTTGGTGGAGGAACAAATTGTCAGTGTTAAAGTACACCAATTAAAATAAGTTAGGGGGGCAGGCGCCCTGCAGAAAAAGTCATTATTACAGCATCCGAGTGAGACCTCACTGCTTAGCTCCTTCCAGCACATACAGTAAATGAGCTAGGCCTCAATGAGAGGTGATGAGAGCTAATTCAGCCTTGTCAATCAATACGAATTACACTTTCTTCCTCAGACTTCTCACTCGGTCTACTTCCGAAACCCGAACTACTTCCCTGAAGTCTGAAACAACAAAGAAGTTCACAGATGTGGTTTCCTTCCTGGCCTGGATAGCGTTAGTTGATGAAGAAACAATTAAACATCATAAGAGAGACGAGACAGTGTTTCCTCGTGTGGGGTTTTGTTCAAATGACACAATGGACAACATGAAAACCCCAGATTGACAGTAATAAGATGCGAACAGCATGCATACCATCTCTCTGAATCATAACACAACACGCTCCTTCACTGATAAAACATTTATAAAACATATTAAAGTATTACTAAACGTAAGCAAATGTATGTTTATATAAATGCTTTATACCACTTGGACTGCCACTTAGCTACGTTAGCACAGCTAAGGGTTCATTTATGGATCTTTACGCCCATTTCAAACATTGTCATATGTGCACTCATATGGGTTTTTTTATGTTGCCATGGTTACACTGGTTTCTGCACTAGTGGGAAGATTTAGTTCTGAGTTCACATCCACACGTTGACACCGGTTGGTAGCACTAATCTATCATTGTAAAGTTGTTTACAAGTAGAGAACAAGAAAACAAGAAAACTGAGCCAGAAAGTTTCTTGCTCAACTTCTCAACTTCATCTGCGTCTTCTTCGGGTGGTCTCTGTGTTATCTTCTTCTTCTACGGTTTTTCCTGTCGCAGATTGTGTGTCAGATATACAACTCAACACTGCGCCCGTGATTTCTGGTGGTATTGCTCTGTTTCCCGCATCTAATGTAAGATAGCTAAGCTCCATGAAAGTGGAAAGTAGTCTCATCACAGACGCAGGAGACAGACAGTGTCGAGCCTTGACTCACCAGGCTCATGCTAACACACTCGCTTGCTGTAGCTGGACTTTTTCTCTTTTTAAATGATGTTTTTTTGGCGCTCAAGCCCACCAGCAGCATAAGGAAACAAGCTCGGTTATCTGTGTTGTAAGAAGACATATCAACATGTCCTACGTATACCGGCTTTAAGAAGTGGCATCCCTCTGCATGGTCTGTAACAGCAGCGAGGACGCGCTTTCTCAGAGGTGCTTGAAAAAGCATCTTTGAAAAATCACCATGCACCATTAGGTTTTATGCTCTGAGGAGCCATTCAGCAGCTTGTAGGCTGAGTGGATGGGATGCAGCACATCGCTGATCAGCCACTCTGACTCATCCCTATGGAAACACAAATTAAAAACAGATTTGATTGATGTTATGGCACCCTTGAAGGAGATGTATCAATTCAATATTATTCGCTGGCAGACTCTGCAGGTTTAAGAATCATGGTAAAAATGATGTTTGTGTAATCTGATCATGAACACACAGTGGAGAAGCAGGAATATGCATGGAGGTTGTTAGGGCGCCGGTGATCCCAGGCTATCAGCTATTTATTTATGAGTGGGAAGAAGTGGAGAGCAGGTGAGGTGAAGAACCGAGCGAGCTGAGAAAATGTTATTATGCTGTAGTCTGCATGCACCAGGGAGTCGCAGCTTGCTCTGTGTCTGGCTAAGTAATTTGGCATGCAATACCACAGATGTGGTGCAGTAGTGAGAGCGTGGTGTATCTCCATCCACCTCCTCTCAATGTCCCTCACACCTCGCCCATGGCGCGCTTTATTCCCAGTCTTCTCTACGCCAACCCTTTGCTCCTTCCCTCTTTCCTGATGGGTCATCCAGCTAACGATCTGCCCAACTAAAGAACCCGAGAGACTCAGTTCAACCACAGTTCAGGCCATGACTGGGTGAGAGAACGAGAGGGAGGCAGAGAAGGCAAGGGGGTATGTTCAGTATTCATCACCCTCCTTGATCATTTGTCAGTCCTGCCTTTTTCTTGTTTTCATGCCATAATTGCAGAAAAAAATGTGTCCCAGGTCGAATGCTGGGGTTCAAAGTCTGCATGTTTATTTATGTTTTAACTGAAGTATTTGCATATTGAGATTGTTTTGCTATAAAGTGGGATCTCCACCATTTGTCAATATCACTACTGTCTTGCATTTGTTAGAACAACAAAGGCATTTCATCCTTTCTCTTTGTCCCTAAGCCTGAAAACGTGCCGGCATGATTAGTGCACTCAAAGTTAATAACTCTTTCAAGTTGTAAGATTAATTTTTTTTGGCTAAACTTTACTGATATTACAATACTTATTCTGGCACATTTAACATTTATATGCCTCAAAAATCAGCAGTGATTTTAAAAGTCCTATATAATTCTTCATAAATTTATTGGTGCAATCTCACTACATAATGATAATAAGAAAAATAATGTTGCCTCCAATCCCTATTTGTTTGCTTCTTAATCAAACATTTTGCATCTGTCTAAACAAAAACAAAACATTCCTCTGGTGAGAGCCTCACATGGGAGCAGAGATACCAGGAAAGGTGTTTGGGGAAGATCGTTGCCCTGTAGGAGAGCAGAGCGGAAACTTTGTTTGTGTGAAATGTGGGATCCTGGCGTTTCTGTCCTCGCAAGACGAAGTCTCTCCTGAGCCTCCTTCCCTTCACTGGCTTCCTGTTAGATTTCAGTCCTACTGCTCAGACCCAAAGCTTTTACTGACCTTGGGTCCATATGCCAGAGGCCTATCCCACACCCAGATTTACTCTTATTGTCGCAACTTCAGGGTTTTATGTCCTACAAGAGCATTTCTTTCCTCACAGAGGTATATCACCATGGTAACTTAAGTTGCTCTGGAGCTGCATATGTTCTGGAAATAGATCTAAATAAAAGCACCACCTCCTGACCAATCAGTTCTCTGGAAAATAGCTGCACAGTCTTAGAACATCCTGTCAGTGATGTGCAGATGGTGAGATGAATGTTTAGGACAGAAGGAGATTTTAGGGACAGACATACATCCTTTTGATGATTTTATGAGATTTGATGAGATTGTCATTGGATCGGCTACATTTGTTTCTTGTAAGATGAAAACAATATCAGGTGACTCGTGACCACCACTCGTGCTGTCATAGTGAGGAGTTAATCTTTCAACACAATGCATGTCGACAAGCAAGGTGCTGAGCCTCAAAACAACTTTATGGAAGTATAAAGAAAAGGGACTGAGGATGCTGGGTACGCTGTAACAGAGTAAAATGAAGTGATCAAAGTTCTGTTCATTTATATCATCCAGTAAGTTACTTTTGTATTTTCCCACAAATGTGTACAAATGGAAGTATTTTCCTGCTAGTGTTTATTCCTGGCTGTTGCAGTGACAACAGTGTTGTTTTTGGCCTGGATGATGTGTTTGAATCCTTCAAACTTTTGAAGAATAAATGGTAAAGTGTTCTGCTCAGCAGGGTGTCTGCTGGTCTGCAATTGGTCAGATGCTGCAAACTCCACCACTTTTACGAGATGGGAAACTCTACGTTGCTACAGAGTTGATTAGCAGCTTCGTAGTACTGCTCGACTGGACTGCAGAAGTCTGAGTAAATCAACTCAGGTAATGGAGGCATATTGCATAAATGCTAATCCTGCTTTGTAGTACAGGCTTCCGGAATGCTCCATGAATATTTTGAACTTTTCCTAGAGTTTCCTTAACATGTGTTAAAAGTAGATCAGATGCCATATTTAGATTAACATTTTAGTCCTAAATGCTGACAATTTAGAGTTTAGGGTTTAGTTTTACTTTTAAACTTAATACTCTCAAGATTAAGAGCTATTCATGAAATTTCTCTAGTATGAGAAATACTCTTCCAGATATTTAAGAAACCTTCAGAGGTGTCTTGAGGCGATTGGAGTTGTCCATAGAGAACAGCATGTCGAGAGAGACAGGCACGGAAAGGTAAGTTTCATCATCTGCAATTCCACTTCCAGCACCTCATACCGTCCCCCGCTCTGAGACATAGAAGATTCAGTCCTACACTTTGCTAAAAGTCAGAGTGAGACGCTACACAAGTAACTTTTTCGAGCATCTTTTAATAAGAAATTTATTTTAGTCATATTATGCATATAAATTTGACTTTTATGAGGTTTTAACCTTGTATTAGGACTAATTAAACAATCCCAGAAGTAGTTTCATTTTTCAGCCATACATTTTGTTACTATATTGCCTTAAAAAGAAGGGTACGGCTTATTTATCAAACAGGTTTGATAAACACGGACCCAGGTTTTCCCCATCAGAGTTCTGTGCCCACATTTTCTTTAAATTCATCATTAAAATTTCCTTTTTCTGTGGATCCATGGTGCCTTCTGATAAATAAATAACATGTTCTCACCTGGCTGCCTCGTTCCATCTCTCCTGGGTTGGAAGTTTTGGGGCCTTATTGGGAGGGGTACAACATACATGTTGCATTGTTATTGTAACAGTTGCTTTTATCAGATGGTTCTTAACTTTTTGATTCTTATTTATTAGAGTGAAATTTACAGAAGAATTTCATCATAGTGTTGCTGTCTCAAGTTGTGTTGATGTTTTTTCTTTCTTATTCTTTGCTCTCTGTGTGTATGTGTTTGTGTGTGTGTACACTTTTCCCAGTGACAACAGCCACGGGACTCCTATCCAACTCATGCTGCATAATATATGCTTTTCAGTACACAGATGTTGAACCATCACCCAGAAAATGCATTTAAAATGAAGCGGGCAGCCCAGAAGACGTAACCTTGCATATTTGTCGGGAAGTTGACAGCAGGTTGGTGATAGTTTGTGTAAGAGCTACCTAATAACACTGGAGGTTAGAAAACTCTTTTTCAGTGTCGATCCAGACGAAGCCAGCTGAGCTCATCATGTTGAAAATAATTAATAATGCATTTAATAAATAGCTCCTGAGCCAGTTATGTACCCTCACCATCTGCTCGAAGATAATTCCCTCCCTTTATTAATGCTAGGTAGCCATTAGATCGCCATGGAGATGACATAATAATGCATGGCATCATTCATATGCTATTTGTCTCTTCAAATTCCAATCTGGAGATGTTTTTTCCCTTCTGTTTAATAGAAAATGTGATTTGGAACAATTAGGAAAGGTCTTTATACTTAGACATAACGGTCCTGCAAACTTATGTAAAGTTAAAGTCAAAAGGATGATATGTTGCTAATTTATCCAGCTATTTGGTTAAATTTATTTATGTATTGTGCATTATGTTCAGGTCTCTAGCATGATGTTTTCTTGATGAAGCTGTTTTTCAAATAGAAGTACAGCCTTCAGCCCCCGCCCCCCCAGATGGGCAGGAATGAGGGTCTCCCCCTGGCGCAGCAATCCGATATGTTTTTGCTCGACTAAAAGCATATTTTTGCAACTCTCTGACAGAGTTACTTGATCTACCATGAATCATTTAATGTATGCACATTTGGTGTGAAGGCTAACATTGATTTTAAGTTTTCAGCAAAAGGCCAGATTGTGTTTAAACATGAAGTCTAGTGAGGTAGCGCCGAGCTGCTTAATGTGCTGCTCTCGGGGTTGAGCTGAACTGTCTCTGTAACTGCTGACAAACCATCTTCTCCTTGTTAGCCTCACTAGTCATTGTTGCCTTTTAAAAGACAACATATGTGACATTCTGCCTTCCTACTAAAAATATGTTTGAATAAGTTTAACATGTGAGACTTTATAAGAAAGACGGGAATGTGTAAAGATGATAAACAACTAATTTATGGATCAGCTTTCATACTTTAACCCTCACAAGACTTCAGCGAAGCCCCATCATGGAAATACATTCAGCCAAGTTAGAGGCGCACTAACCTGCAAATCCTGGAATTAGCATAAACATGAATGTTAACACAGAGCTGATCCCACAGGTGTCTAGATGGGTTGAGTTCTGGTGATAATACTGGTTCTGGTTCTGAGGGTAAGAGCTTTATCAGAACAACCATTGTCACCTTAACCTTCCAGGCTTTCTCCTATTCGTCCATGATACCTTGTTATTTCTCTTTTTTCCTGATATTTCCATCATGCCTCCATCCATCACTACGGCTTTCCTCTGCTGCTCATCCATGATCTCCATGTCTGGTTGGCTGGTCCCCACCATTTTTTCTATCTGTATCTGGAAGTTCTACTGGATTTTTGCTAGTCTCCACCACTTTGTGACTCCAGACTCTCCGGTCCATATTCTGCATGTATGTTTCTTTACACGCGGTTATAGTTTTATTCCACATTTCCTTTTACTGTGGTAGAGAACCAATGTCCCGAGAGTCAGTGCAGTCAGTAGACGCTTGATGGAGAGCCACGGGGAAAGAAAGCTGAGGATCAACTCCAACCAATAGTACATTATTCACGCTGTTCTTTCATCCAGAAACAGCTGGAATAAACAGATAAAGGTACTGCTGACTGAGCTATTTGCCGCCAGCTTCATGCCCATCTGTAACATCCTAGCAATGAGAATGTGTAGGTGGTTAAGTAACACACAGTTATCAGAGTTCAAAGTGTGAAAATGGCTTTTATATCTTAAAGAGCATGGCCCATGTTTATTTAGTCAGTTCAAAACTTCCTTTTTTGGAGGACTGATTTGATCATGCGTGTTTGGAATAATGGTTAATGCGTTCGTTTGTGATGTGACGATCTCAGAAAGAAGATTTTTAACTTTAGTCACAG
The DNA here is from genome assembly GCA_037177515.1 of Pseudomugil tenellus. Taxonomy (NCBI): domain Eukaryota; kingdom Metazoa; phylum Chordata; class Actinopteri; order Atheriniformes; family Pseudomugilidae; genus Pseudomugil; species Pseudomugil tenellus. The sequence continues at coordinate 28,230,183 of JBAMHX010000004.1, forward strand.
CAAAAATTGTGTCAAAAGAGGCTCTGCCACCTTCCTTTTGACTGTTGTTTTTGATGATTGCTTTGGCTTAAAGCTACACGGTTAGAATGCAGCCGTTCCCAAACCAGATTGTTACTTATGAAGTCAATAAGTCGCAAGTTTGTGATGAGATTGGATTCATAGTCATATTGTTTATTTCTGCCGCTCGGGCTGCTGAGTGTGTGGCTAAAGACTGCTCAGTCAGATTTAACAATGGTCCAAATCAAGCCTCAACATGGTAACAAACTAAATAAACATTACTACAGCCATCATGCCCTTCCGTCATGGCGGGTCTGAAATCCACAGGATTTTCAGCTTCATCCCAGGTCCTTCTCTTTTCCTGCCCAAATTTCTCCAAGTCCTTGGTGATGATGGTTCAGTGAGGTGTCTGTGTCGTCTTCAAAGTTATGCGCCAACACAAGTTTGACTCACATATTAGGTGATGCCCATCAGTTCATCTGTGTTGTTTAGCTCTCTTCCCAAGAGCCTTTTGTTTATGTCTCCATGTTCACGGTAAAAGCAGAAATCTGAAAGGTCTTGCCGAGCGCTTTCTGCATCAGGGGGTAGTCAGTCACTTTAGATTACACTATGGATGGCAGGTCAAGGAGAACAAAAAACTGTCTCTATGGGAGACAAAGAAGAATTCAGCCCTGTTTCATTGCACTTCATCTTGTGCATCTAAAATGGCCTCAAAAATGTAAATTCAGGCAGGAACGAAAGCCAAACAAATAAAAACCACAGAAATTTTCTGCTGAAGCGCATGTGAACGTGCAAGCATCCAAAGATTGGCATGAAGAGAAAAATGCACGCTTGTACAAAGAAATGATAAAGTGATGTTGGCCTTTTCTGAATACTGAATTTTTCTTTTTGATATGAGCAACTCATTTTACTGTGTTTTCAAGGTTGCATGAATAAAAGCCGCGGTAGCATCTAAGGCCACAACACAACATGATCAGCCATCTGCCTGTGGTAAAATATAGGATTATAGAAATGTAATAAGATGGGAAAATATCACCTCTGACTCTCCCTCCATCTTTGAAGTTCTGAAAATCAATGCACTGGTGAATCTGCGAATGGCGTGTTCTGGTGAATGATTTATACCATTTCTCAAACAAAGAAAGTGCTAGAATTCTCCTGCCAGCACTTCCTCTCCACCTCTTTGAAAGCTTATGCCTTTGTAGCTTGTGCAACAATATGTGCGTCCAGAATATGTATGCCATAAATTAAGGTTGACTGGACAAAGCTGGGATTCTGCCCTTGTGCTACAAAGGGGTATTATTGTGTGGCAGAGAGGTGGAGGAAACGCGAAGTCATCTGCATCTGGATGGATGAAGAGGAGGCTCTTGCATTCAGGCTGAGCCCCTATGTGGCTGCTGAAGCCAAGCCTGCTGCTGCAGATAGACTTGTTCCAGCTCGTAGCCCTCCCTGGCTCCTTACCCTGCTTCAGCCCAGGAACAGATGGAGAGAGGACAGTAAAGGAGGAGAGGGAGGGAAATAGCTCCTTTTCAGAGACCCACACTAGCATTGTGTATGTGTGGTGACTGTTAGTTTACTGTACACTCAACACAGTTTAGTGCAAAGGCAGAGTGGTTGAAGCTGACAGAGAATGAGAACATAAAGTAAATGTCCAACAAGGTTGCTCAAATTCCCACCATATGCTGCAAGAAAACAGTATGACAGATGGGAAAAGTCACACACAGTTTAAACACACCAAGAGTTTCATAAGGGAATGAGGAGAAAGCAGGAGTCTGAATGAATGTTGGTTACGTGAAACAATAAGATCCTCATTATTAGATCATTTTTTGTTTTGTTTTATGTTCAGATAATGTATGTACAGTCCTGATTTAGAGCATCATGATTTCATCATTAATCCACAAACTGGGTTTTAAGCAGAAATGTCTCAGCAACATTTCTCATTTCCAAATGCATTCAGCAGTGGAGTTGATCAAAAAACTATGAATGGTGTGCAGATAAGATAAAAAAAAAATCAATAAGATACAATTGATTTACTTAATGATTGATTTAAATATAATCATGGTTTCTACCAAACAGAAAGTTAAATCAAGCAACAAGAAACAGCCACAGTCAGCTGTATCGATAACCATTAGGCAGCGATGGGTGCATCAGCATTATGTAATAAGATGATGTCATATTGATGCAACTTCTTCCTTAAGTTGTAACAAAGAAGAACCGAACACAGAAAGGATGAGACTCACAAACATCCAACATTTTGTGTTATTTCCTCTTAACAAAATGCTCCATTTTAACATGGTGCTATTACCAATTTGTTTATAGTGCCAATCAATCAACAACTAATCAGCAGATTATTGAGTGTTAAGCTCCACTCTCTCGGGTCAAATTTGTGGGATCTGAATAGATGGAACTTGTAAAAGTAGAACATGTCAAACATTTTGACAGCCTTTCCACTTTTTTGCTGTCAAAACACCTCCCAGCTCATTCCCAGTTTAGTTTGCTGAGATCCACCTTTTTTTGTCCGGTCGAACAAATGCAACAGCCTCTAGACTCCAATATGAATGGTTTACGTCACCTCCTGGAAGAGCAGAAGAAAACACGATGCAACACACAGCACTTTGTGTTCACCAAGACAAATATGGAAGAGACACATTTTCCATTTGTGTTACGGTGCCGTCGAAGAGACAAAACTTGAATATAATATGGTTCCATCCTTTTTCAATCATTTGATTTCCTGCCTTGTGCTGTAAGATAGCTGTCAAAAAGAATTTGTGTGCACAAGTACACATCCGGGCCTATTATTCTAACGTTGTGCATAAATACAAATTTGTACATTTTTGTTAGTTTAAAATCCCACATGAAATGATTTTTGAGTATTTTTTCAGTGAGAATACAATTTGTTTAAGTTACGAATTCATAAATTACATTTACAATAAGTTCTTTATGATTATGGTTTCTTTGTTATGAATTTATGAACCAAAAGCTGTGAAACACTTTACCAAGTTAACAGACATTAATAATAGAGCAGACAATAACTTGAGTCCAAACTGCACATGTGTCTTGCATCAGTTCAGCTGAGAGTTGGCAAGATGGCTGACCTGTCTAGTCACTACGGAAACGTAGAGCTAAGTAAAAGAAAATTGCAACCGCATCATGTTATAACGTGATACGTTTTATTGTGAAAACCTGAGACCTAGGCCTACATAATAAAAATAATACACAGTGAAAAGGTGGAATAAAACCCGTATTCACTTATAAATGAGGAGAGAAATGTCTACACCATGCTGCCTCCTCTGGAATTGTGTTATCTCAATTCAAAGATGTAAAGTTCTCATAAAATATCTCATAAAAAGTTTAGATAAAAGTCACATTTGGGCAAAAAAGGTTGGATTTAACTTGCTTTTTAGCTTCTTTGTAAGTCATTTGTAAGCAAAGATGGAATTTTTACCACAGTTCCACCATATTCCACTATTTAATGACCATCAAAGTATTAAACCAAAGTGTTGTGACAAGTGAACCTGCACACTTCATTGCATGACATCACCTATAAGCAACGTACATTATTTTCCTTCTTGGGTTTTATTTTATTTTTATGTATGTCATAAATTAAATAAACATCATCTTTAGACCTGCTTGTTTTTCGCAGTGGAAGCCAGAGCTGGACAAGCGATTGTTGCCAGAATTCCCACTAAATCCAGCAAATGTCGTATACCTGTCTGTGACGTCATATCTACAGCGCAGACATGAGATTATTCTTCATTAACAAGGAAAGCTGATACATTTATACCCGTAAATGCTTAATTCTTCCTCCGAGACGTCACAGAGAGCAAGATTTTTCAGTGCTTGTCCTTCATCACACCAGTTCTCGTCTGTCTTCTTATAACCATCAGTAATAGGCCAAATGACCTCTAGTTCTTCCAGCTCTCCTTCATTGCACTTGAGCTGCTGGTTATTGGACTGAAGAGAGGCTGAGATGGTAATGTGCCATGGCACGAGGGGCACAACTGATAACATTAAACTCTCAGATCAAACCATCATGAGCCTGTTGGAGCCAGAAATCCTAAATGAAAACCTGTTTGGCTTTTTGAAACTGAAAAGCAATAATTTTTCTGTCAAATTCAATTCAATTCAATTCAATTCAGTTCAATTCAATTCAATTCAATTCAATTCAATTCAATTCAATTCAATTCAATTCA
>JBAMHX010000004.1:28241117-28254137 GCA_037177515.1 Pseudomugil tenellus
CACACACACACACACACACACACACACACACACACACACACACACACACACACACACACACACACACACACACTATTTCCTAGATAGTGAAACGACTTAGTAACCAGGCGATTTATTCCCTTTTAATAGGGTCTCAATTGCGGCAGCCGCACTCAGACAAATGAGCAAACAAGTCAGAGAGTGACAGTGATATCCATTATGTGTTTAATTATCTTCAAAGTTCCAGTGAAGGGCATTTCTTGGCTAATGGGAAGACGGTGCTAAGTGTCACAGCAAAGTGCTCCTCAAATGCTCCAACAAAACTATCTGCTCCTTTTTTGCAAACTCCAATGTGAGTTTTGACAGGCATTGTTACATTTGGCAAATTGGCACAATCAGTGTCCTCGTCAGAAATAACCAGCATTTGTTATTTGCTTCTTTTTCCCCTTTCCAATTCCGGCTCTAATTCCGTTGGAGATAATTTGACTGAGTCCCATTAGTTGGCACTGAAACAAGGCATGCTGATTGGTATATTCAGGGTGAGATGATTGAGGCAAAGATTGGGGCCTGGCCTCAAATGTCATTTTTGAGTGTGTTTGATTGCAGCGTGGTAAAGCAGAAATATGCGAATTTTTTCTCTCTAATGCAATAAACACAGACATTACTGGGAATTCTCACAGATTTGCTGAATGTCAACATGGTGTTGTTTGTCTGAGTAGGAAAAAGAGTGAGCCTGAAGCACCCACTGCTCCATTTTATACCAACTTTCTAAATACAAACTTTTAGATTTAAATAAAGACGCCTTTAGTTTTGTGTGAGGGAGCATTAGCCGTGTTGACGTGGGGAAAAGAGACACTTAAGGTGGGATTTCATTAACATGCCAGATGATGTGAAGCTAATGTTCATTAACGCTTAAAACATGACGGTTTTGCATATTTTCTCTGTGGCGTGCTCCTATCGATGACTAATCCACCATCCATCTTGCATCGTACTGTGAGGTGTTTCCAGCCAGAAAAAAACTTGATCTCATCTTATTGCCTGCACTACAAAAACTGGCTTTAAAAAAAACAAGAAAAAACCTACAAAACTTACGTAAATTTTTCTTTAAATGAGATAAAATTTCTTGTTCTGTTGGCAGATAATTTATCCTATTTCAGGGAAAATCAACCTGTCAAGAATTCCTAAAACAAGTAAAAAAAAAAATCCCAGTCAGAACCTGGAGCCCAAATAAAACCCTTATGGGCCGAACTTGGACCTCCTGGATGGGTCTCTAGTAACCACTCTGCAGAAGGTTTTGGTAGGTGGCATATGGTGTTGAAGGAACATCAATCTAAGTGAAAATATGAAAAGATGTTCAAAAGACAAAAATTATAACAAGCTGATGAGACTGAGAATGTTGTGGTATAAATGTTAAAGGTGCTATGCCAACCAGAACAGTCTTTTGTAACTGCATCAGCAAGCTAACCAACATGACAGAAAAAAGCTGGATGATTATTTTCTATCACATAAAAGGTAGGGGGGGGTGACACCCATAGAGTGAAACCATTGACAGTATACATTACTGGACAGAGCATACGTCACATTTCCCGTAAGTTTCTGAAGAGCGAAAATGTAGCCAATAGGTGGGTCCTACCGTCGCCATCTTGCTGTTTCGTCATTACCAGAAAATACCTAAATGGATGAAAAGGTAGAGGTCCCCCCCAGAGTTTACATGACGGAAAATTGGACCTATTAAACCGAAAAAAGTTTTTGGATCCACTCTGTAAACATGTTTATTTCAGCTGTGAAATCAGACATTTTAACATCTATGGGCATTGCTCGCTATTGGAGCCAGTCATCTCATGGTGAGGGGTGAACTACAATTAATCCGACTTCCACATTAGCGTCACCATCGGCAGCCAGAGATTGCCGCCTGAGTGAAATCAAAGTAAAGCTGTGGTTTTACTGTCTGTCACTCCTGTGTTTTTTCTTCTTTTTTTCTTTTAGAAAAATGCACATTTGAAATAATTGACAGATCCATGACATGATGTTATACCAGGTTTGGGAACCATCCACCAAACTGAAAACCTTCAGGGTCCTCTATACATGCAAAGCCAACACAGCACTTTTCTGATGAGGCTTCAATGCCAGACTGGTTGGGAGAATCAGACAAAAGTAGAAGAAACTTAACAAAGAAAGTGTAGATTCAGAAACTTTGATTTCATTTTTAGTTGTCTACATCCACCAAATAATAAAAACTCCTTCATTTGAATTAATTTACCTTCAGGTCAGTCAGTTTATTCACTGCAGCCTGATTGAGGTTCCTGAAGCTAATGATAAGCCAAACCAGTAGCTGGGCCAGTTATTTACTCCCCAGCTAAATAAATCCACACTGGGCTTATCTGCAACGCATTTGCAGCTGATTCAACCTCTCTGGACTTCTCAGTTGTTGCACATTAGTGTTATATATAACAAGAGTTTGTGGGGAGAGTATGCTGGGGGAAACAGAGCAGACAGGGATATATGATTATTGGGAAAAAGAAGAGTGAAGAGGTTTTTATTACTCTCTTCTCACACTCGCTGCCTGTGCTTGTGCGAGGCTTTCCTGTGTGGAATGTGCCTGCTGCCTCTGTGATGGACTGGTGACCTGTACAGCATGTACCCAGCCTCCTTACAGACTGTCAGCTGGGATAGACTCCAGACCCAGTGACACACTGCAGGATATGGCGAAAAGCACATCTGGAACTTTTATGACAGAGCATACACTTAGAAAACAATAACTGGTGAGACAGATGTCACTGATTTAATTATGTACACACAAGAGGGATGTTTTAATTGTACTTGATTTCTCATGAATAAGTAAGTATCACAAAGCATCACAGCATCCAAATGTTCTTATTTTCATGCAATAGATGGCAGAATGAGGAAATATAGCCAACAAGAACAAAGAAGTTCCAGGTTCTGGCTCTGCAAACTTTTTGCCAAACTTGCTGCTTATCAGGATCCAATGTATTTATACCCAGATCTGCTGCTTCGTGTTGGCTTTCTGACAATTCCTGTTTTGTCCCTTTTTCCATTGTTCAGATCTGGATGTTTGGAGCAGAACAGGAACAAGAGGGACATTTAGGAGGTGGGAAGGGACTATTCAAGTGGCAGCAGATGATGTGATGCATCAATCTTTCAAATGCTTTGAGGCCACTTCAAATCAATTTCACCCCAGCTGCTTCCAGGCTAATCATGTGGCAGAGGGCAGGAAATGTGCCAGGTCTGTCTGCATGGAGGAGAAGATGGACAGACACATGAGGCAAACAGATAAGCAGACAGACATCCCAAACCTGGACTGAGCCAGATATGGACCAGGTTGATTGGAAATGACAGGCTAGTCATCTGTTCCTGCCTTAAGATTGTTTGCACTCTGTTTGGGTATACAAATGGAGTTTACGAGGTACAGTGTGATGGGAATGCTGGAAAACATCTGTTTCCAGGACGAAGAACAAGCATCCACAAACATATGTCCTGAATTACACAGATTTATTCTGTTTGCATTAAAACAACTAATGAAAGCAGTTTCCTGTGTGAATATAAAGATCAGTTGAAATATTTTAATTATGTAGTTTAGTTTTCTTTAGGGAGTAGCTGGACCCCCCCAGTTCTTTGCTCCGAGTGCTGCATGCATATGCAGAGGTGACTCACAAGGCTGGACACTACACATTCTGTGCTGCTGAGTTAGTGGGGAATATGTACACTGAGCACGGCAGCTTTGTTTATTCTATTGACTTATTTGTTCTGTCCATTGACCGTGTTCCCCATAGCAGAGCCTCGCTTTTCTCCCTTTAAATCACCACCTCCTAATTATCTGTCACATTTTCTCCTATCCCGTGCCAAAGACACACAATGGCCAATAATGACCCCGTAGACAGCATCTATCAGGCGCTACGCCATTGATTCCTCTTTCCCTCATTTTCTGGCTGTTTCCTTTCCTGCTTGTTTGGTCTCCATCCTCCCCCCCCCTCCCCCCCCCAACCCCTCCCCTCTCTCTCCCCTCATCCTCACTTTGTTTCTCTTGTCACTCCGCGTCAAGCTCCACGGCACCCCAGATTTAATGCTTAAAGGCATCTTCCAAATTTACCGTTGGATAGAAAAGCTGATTCATTTCTTTTGTTTTTAATGAATATAAATACATAAACGGTGTTTTCAGGAGTGCACATACGGATGAAAACACAGAAATATCTTAGTGCTGCGTGTGATAAGTTTGAGACAGAAGTTGCCACATTTAAGTCTGAAAAAGTGCCTCAAGTGGAAGCTGTTTAACTGCTGTCACTGGCTGACTGAACAGACAGCAGGGAGTCAAAGTGGATGACGGGCCACTGTTTGGCCAGAGTGGACTCTTATATGACAGTAATGTAGTTTGAGTGTTTGCTGCCCGAGGGCTGGAGAGAAGCTCGTTCCCCTCCCACAGCTTCAGCTGGCATCTGTCCCCTTTATGCGCCTCACCCACAGTCACCACCCTTCACTTCCCACACACTCACTGCCTCCCCCCAAAAGCTTCACCCTGCCGAGAGCACAGAAACTCAGGTCATTACAGCAAACCGTCAAGGCTAACTGTCACATGGCCCAGAATGCTGGCGTCACTGTCCTCACGTCCTGACCAGCCACACTTGTTCTTGGTACAAACATAGCATCCATCTTCTCACTCACCAGTCCGACACACTGAGCACCAGTGTGAGAGAAGTCAACTCATTAGCCTGGTGAACCGGCACAGGGACAGGCAAAAAGAGCGAACAGAAGGTCCAGCTACTCCCTGAAGAAAACTACAGCAGCCATGTTTTCTACCTATACTTGTCTTTCACACAAAGTAGTTTGGATCCTGTCGTATACAATCTACACAGATGTTTATTTCATTCTGTCATTAGCAGGACATATAGCATGAATCTGTAAAGACGTCAGTGAGTCTGCAGGTTGATGACTCTACAAACCAGGCTTGCTGCTGAGAGGTGAACAACTTACAGCTCAGTTGTTTGCTTGATCGACAGTAGAAGATAAACTTAGTTTTATCTTTAACTCTGTATTGTAAAGTTTCAACTTCCTCAGTGCATCTAGTAATTCTGGACCATGGAGAGCAACTGAGAGTAGACAGTGTTAAAAAGCCAACGTTTCATCATAAACAGCTAATGCCAGATGAAGCCGGACTCAGACTACTCAGTCATTATGGTGAACTTTACAGGGTGTTGAATCTGTTTCATTTAAGTCGTGTATGTTGGAGCAGAGACGCTGACAACCTGAGGGACACTGGCAACCTGAGGGACACTGGCAACCTGGAAGTCCCTGGCATAGCCTTTTAAAGACCATCTGACTCCAATCCAGGAGAGCTACCATCCTGCAACGTTTTGCATCACTTCCCAAACCATCTGAATGAAATGTCTTTATACCATCATCCATGTGTCCTTCAGCTCTGCAGACGACTGGTAACAAGCCATTCTTTTGATTCAGGTGTGCTGAGTAGAGTTGCATCCAAAAGCTGCAGGATGTAGCTCTGATCTGATCTGTCCACCTGACTGCAAAAGGTTTCCATTTCTAAGAGAATGAAGGCATGTAAACAGTCAACAATCAGCATCTGTTCACTCTAAATGTCCTGGACATATAGATAATATCTGCACCTTCCTCATCAGTCAGTAAAGAATCACTGAGACTGCAAGCTGAGACAGAAGACACTCATCAGGTTTACCCTGATGCCAAACTCTAATCCTGGAAGAGCCAGTCTTCTCCAGGAATTAGATGTTGTCCTGCTTCAACAAGAACTCAAACATTTTTCTGGGCATTAAAGCAAATGTATCAACTGGTGTCAAATTTTCATATCTTTGCCTCCAGATTCATGTGCATTCCAAGACATATCTACTGGTGTATCATTGGTCTTTTCTTATCCTCTCCAGTTCCATTACAACTTACCCCCCACCCACCCCCTGCCCCTTTGTGCAGACCCTTCCTCCTGCTCCTGCTTGAGCAAATTTGAGTCACTGCCAGATGCTGATCGGGTAAAGCAGAAAAACCAAAGAACAAAGACCAAAAGAAAAAAACAGTGCAAGGAAATAATGTGTGACAGCCTGAAAACAGGAAGGAAAGTGTTGTTTTATTACTGGAGGGGTAACAACAGCGCAGATAGCATCTATCAGCAGGGTGCTGAGCGGAGGCAGAAGATAAACTGTGGAGCACCTGAGCTCTGATGATGCTTGACACTTCGGAGGGAGAAGAGGCAAGGACAGTTAGCGACATGCCCCCCCATCCCAGTGGCAACAGATGCACCAAGGAGAGATCAGAAAATATCCAATGCACACTAAACTGACCAAAAAGCGTTGGTGTGTGTAGGGTGTGTGTGTTCGATGGGACTGATATGGAGCCTGCAGCGCTGAAACTGCTACAAATGTAAAACGCTTTTGACGTTAATGGAGTGCTTTCTGAATTTCACAGAGAGAATGTGTTACTGGGCTTTGTTACATACAGAATGCACACTGTTCTGTGTGTGTGTGTGTGTGTGTGCACAGTCTGCTCCCCAGGGCTCCCTCTCTGGGTGAGTCAGTCTACTTGCTGTAATCACTCTGCTCACTAGCCTCCACTCCAAACTTGATTTGGCCAGATTGTTTCGTTTTCTGTTTCCTGACTCCAAAACCACCCCCCTGTCTATCCTTCCATCTTATATCTTTGCCCTCCATCTTTGTTCCCCTCATATCTTATTCTCAGTCGGACCCCTCCTCCTTTCTTTTGTTTTTACCCCCCTCCACCATCGTTACCCCTCTTTTCTTCCTTCCTCTTAGTGGTAATAGCAGCTGATTGATGGAGTTTGCTTTGCTTTAATTACACTGCAGGTGAGTGGCCAGACCTGTTCATGCCAGTGAAGCAGAAAACGCAACTTGGTTAGGTTGGAAATTGGATTTCCCAAAGTGAAACTGTACAGGCGAAAGGTCCTCAGACTACAGTATTTTATTACAGCTGGGTTGCTTCTTGTTACTCTTTGACTCTTTTCTTGTTCATTTTACAAGCTTATTTAAGAAATACTGCACACTATAAGCCTTTTATACAACTGGAAATCTATAATAAAATCAAAATAAAATACAAAAATTAAAGGAATAGTTTTGATTTTCATTGATGGAGTTACAAATATATTTTCTACACTGGTCTTTGTAGATGCGGATTTGAAGCCAATAGGCGGGTCCTACCGTCGCCATCTTGGTGTTTCGTCATTAACGTAAAATCCCAAAATGGATGAGAAGGTAGAGCTGAGAAGGCTCTGTCAGGGTGGGGCCAGCAGGAAGTACGTAGCTGTAACCAGTGATAGTGCTCTAACACACATCAATCAAAAGGACACGCCTCTAAATTTAAGATTAAATTTAAATTGCCGCCTGCTTTTTACCCCTTTTCCTCATTGTTTGTCTACAAAACCCCTGTGAGGAAACCTGACTTGCCTGTAATGGATCCATAATATCAACACGAATAGCATTTAGCATTTACATGTTGCAGAATTGTGTCTCTGTTTGATAAAGATTATGCTAATCAATTTTATTGTTTTGTCTCCTGGGATTACTAATGAACCAACAGGACAGCAGTCTAACCCGGAGCAGATGATCATCTGATTTAACAAAAACACAAAGAGAGAAAAAAAAGGGCAGCAATGGAAACAAACATGTTTGGTCACTCGCTGTGTGCCATGACCGAAAGGACAGAATCACAAATGCGAGTGGCTAAAATACATTTCCTCTCCATGACTGAACGTCCTCAGCCTTATAGGTGAGACAGTGCAGGGCTTAGAGTTGGGTCACTGCTCACTGAAGTAAAAAAAGCCACTAGAGGAGGTTTTAGCATCCAGATTCATTCTGGATGGCTTACAACCTGCTTGTTTCACCAGAGAGAAGCCTCGGAGCAGGTCATCCTGACTGCATCCAGTGGTTGTTTTGGGATTGCTTTGAGATCCTCCTGGAAAATGTGGGGGAGATGAATGGGGAGACAAAGGTTTGAGGGTCTCAGCAATGTGAGCTGTAACTGACCTAACCCGCTAGAAACCAGGTCTTCATATTAGCTCAATCTTAACCTTTTGGCTCAAACTGCTGACAGCTCCAGTCTTAACTGCTAACAATAACTATGCTTTAACGAGAGATTCTGGAGCTTCAAATTCACTTCCTGCACTCAGAAAGCATAAATTCCTCAAAGAGAGATAGTCTGGCACATTCTTTAATTTCAGAGCGGCAGAGGAGAAATTTGACAAACTTTTAGGGATAAATTACCTCTAAAGAGAAAAAACTTCATTTACACGCCACCAATATGTGGACTATGCTGGTTCCACATGTGGATACACATGTACAAATGTGAAGTTTTGGAAAGATTCACATGTTAACCACATCAGTCAAACAACTGTATTCACATAGGATTACATGAAAATATTCCAAAAACACGTTTGCTCATGTGGTTGACGTGTGCATGTGCACTTGGAAGCATCTGGTTTGTCTTTGCAGCCGGAAGACAGTTTGGTAAAAAGCTTTTTCATTCGTCTGTGGTGGAACTAAAAACATGGATCACCATCTAGATTCTTGTCTTCATGAAAACCTGAGAACAACTGCTTATTTCCTGCCCCTCCAGTCCCACCCGTACAAGACACACTGAGCCCTTTGTAAACAGTTTCCTGTCCTGCAGCATATCAGCACCATGGACAGAGGAAGAGTCTGGAAGTCTTCCTCTCTGTGTAGAACTAGCCCTTAGATCCCGTCCAGCAGAAATGAAAAGATGCATCGCATAAGCTTTTAGAAACACTAACCTGTACTGACATTCTTCCACACCACTGCTTACAGTTTGCCATAATGAACTAATATAGTTGACGTTCACACTGCATGAGCACAGAATGGTTTCACAAAAAATCATCTGGCAGGGTATGCACTGCTCATTTGTGTTTGTGCCATTCAAATTAGTAATATAATAAAGCATTACTGTGTTCAGATTCATTATTTTCTTATTATTAATGGAATTATTTGAGTGAAAATATAGAATTTACATAAGAAACAAAATGAGAGTGAAGAGAACAGACAAGGCTAACAGACAGGCAAGAGAGGGAGGCTTGTAGACCTGTGAAGATGAAGACATGATGGTTTTCTCTGTAAAGATGATCAAAGTTGTTATAGTCCAGATAAGATTCACATCTCTTTGTTGCTACATGCTTTCTCTTTAAACATTACAAACTAGAAAAGGTTTCCCTTTGTATCCTTTTGAACATTATCTTGTGTCAGTTTCCTTGAACCATATAAAAGTGTAATTTCCACACGTTTAAGTGGACGTAAGAACACTGAAAATACTGAAATGAGCACATTATGAGAGTATCGAGAATACCAAACTTAATTGTGTTTATTTTAAACGTCTGACTGCAGATTACCGTGCAGTGACGGAGCAGAGTCTGTACCTTCAAAGGGTTGTTTAAATTAAAAGTGTTGTGAGTTTAATCACCTCTGACAGGAAGAGTTTGTTTTTATCTGCAGCTTTAAGATTTTTTTTCCATTGGTCTCGATCTAACTTAGATTCCATTACATTTGTGGGATCTGGATCATCGTCTGTACCCAGGAATGTTTCGAAAGTTTATTTGTCACAGCGAGATGTAAAAAAACTCCACACTAAATGGTTTCCAACAGGTTTTAGAAGATACTGCCGACAGATCTGAAACCTGGCAAAATTCTGGATACGACCATCCAGAACAGGAAAGTTCATAAATACCACAATATAGTCAAGACACTATGGATTATAACCAGTTAATCTAGGAATCAGCATATCCTTTGGGTGGACATGAGCTTTTCTACTTATTAACTGCAATTGAAAGCCTTCGTTTAACAAGGTATCATATGACAACGATGCTCGTTTACATTAAAGAAACTGAATTTCACGTTTCTTTAATTTCACGTATAAGCCTGACTCAGAAAAGATTGGGAGAAAAGTCTATTTGTTTTATTAAAAGTCTTTATTTGGCACTTTAACCAAATGTTAAAAAAAAAAAAAACTCATGCATGTTGCGCAGCATCCACCAGGGAGCAGAAGACAAATAAGCTACTGGATTGTGCACAACAGGTTTGAGTAAAGTTTTACCATAAAGTGATGCCAAAGGTCTCAAAAACTCCATGTGTCATATTTAATATGCATGGTTTGGAGTTTTTGTGTTGATCTTTTCTTGTTGTTTCCTGTTTAATTAACTAGTGTTTCATTAGTTTAGTTTCCTGTTTCCTGTTGGTTAGTTCATCTGGTACTGGCGATCTGTCCAGGGTGTACCCCACCTCTCGCCCGTTGGCTGCTGGGATTGGCTCCAGCCCCCCCGCGACCCCGTTTTGGAATAAGGATAAACCACCTGCTTTCTGTCCCTTTCTCTTTTTTTCCTCATCTGTTTGTTTCTTTTGTTGCTTAAGAAAATGAAGAAAAGTTAAGAATTTTTTAAAAAGTCTTTTTCCTGGTTCCTACCTGCCTCCTGGTCTGCATTTGGTTCCTACCTGCCTCCTGGTCTGCATTTGGTTCCTACCTGCCTCCTGGTCTGCATTTGGTTCCTGCCGGCCTCCTGGTCTGCATTTGGTTCCTGCCTGCCTCCTGGTCTGCATTTGGTTCCTGCCTGCCTCCTGGTCTGCATTTGGTTCCTGCCTGCCTCCTGGTCTGCATTTGGTTCTTGCCTGCCTCCTGGTCTGCATTTGGTTCCTGCCTGCCTCCTGTTCTGCATTTGGTTCCTACCTGCCTCCTGGTCTGCATTTGGTTCCTACCTGCCTCCTGGTCTGCATTTGGTTCCTGCCTGCCTCCTCTACTGCATTTGGTTCCTGCCTGCCTCCTGGTCATACGGTAACAACCCTATAAAGCTCAAAGTTGCTTGTTTGACACGTGTAACATCACTTTTTTCTGCCTATAATAGATTACAGAAAGCAAAAGTTGATAATTTTTTACATATTGCATGATAGTAAATGGTGAAACATGGTTATTTTGTCAAATCTTCCTTCCATGGAACAACTAAATAAAGGTAAATATATTCAGGAAAGGTACAACCTTAAGGGTTAAAGGTACAGGACATGAAGAATGAAAGAAAAACTGAAAAGAATTCACTTTTCTTGACTTTGCTTGTGATGTTGGTGTAAAATCAAAAATATTTGCTGATAATTCATCTGAAAAGATGAAAGGAAGAAAAAAGTAAGAGAGGAATGAGGACTGGTGTCTGCTATGGGAATGGCGGGATATTTAACAGTATTTTCTATTTCTCCAGCATTCTGATCTCTGCCGTCCCTGGTTCCTTATTGTCTCATTCCAGTCTGTAGCCATACTGCATGACTTCTGCATCTCCAGTTTCCATTGGCATAATGAACGAAAGCGAGAATCTGCTCAGTAAGAAAACTAGAAAGCTTTATGGTTTTGGTGTTGCATGTCTGTGTGAACGAACTTTTCGAAAACATCAAGTGCAAATCTGTCTCTGGACAGAAGTAAGCAAACATCTGAACAGTTAAACTTCAATATCTAAGATTTCAAATCTAATTAAGTCATCAAAATCTTTTCATAACAATTGTGGCTGAAGACTAAGTAAGTTAATACATTGTATTAGCTGACATTTGGTTCATATTAAGCTATGAAAATAATCTGGATCCTAAAGTGACTATTTTTACCACATTCATCCTAATTGGTTCACTGTAAGTCATTTGTCATGATGTTAGCCATCATTAACACTGCATGGGGGCTGAAAGAGCTTCATTAATTGGAGAATATGCAAACAAAATACACACAAAACATCCTTTTAAAAGGAGGATGCTGTGAATCGCTAGCACACATGCAAATAGCAGGCTACAGTGCTGTGTTGCCTGCACAGTGAGACTAATCCCAATAGACACACCATTAATGCAAGATTTTTAAATCATTGATGAATCTTGTTAATTTCTTTTCATGTGGTAAAATACAGACATCTTGTGTTCACAGAAACAACTTCAGAATTTTCCTGCAGAACAGACTGATGAATATATGCACACGTTGTTTTCATGATTTCCTTCCCATGCGTTTGTTTTCTTAACCTAGAACTCATCAACATCAACATGTAGAAATGACAGACGTGCAATGACAAAGATAAAAGAAATGTATTGATAATGAAAATTAGCTAAGAAACAAAGAAAGGTCAAATGGTTCTAAAAGACTCACATTTAATTAAATGTATTTTAGTAAAGGAAATACACTGATAAGTACACGGATAAGATGTACTTCATATTCCACACAGAGATTTTTTGCAAGATACCCAAAAGACAACACACACAAAACAATGCATGGAAAACCTTTAACTCGCAGTTTGACTTGAATTGAATTACAACCATGCAGGAATTTTATTTGTCGTTTTCCTGAGTTAAATAAAAGCACAATTAAAGGTTGATGCACACGATAAAAAAGGATAATTAAGACATTTTCTCTGTTCATGACTTATCTCTCTCCAGTGTTTGTGGTGTCTAAAATACATGTATACCTCGCAGGCAATAGAGGTTTTTTGTATCTGGACGGCTTTCAGACAGCTTTTTCTGCACATATAAAGTCAGAACTTTGTTTCTGCTGCTCAGTGGCCAATAGTGAATTGAGCGCTGTTAAACCTCGACAGTTCGTCTTTTCCCTCTGGTACTTATGTGCTCCACCACCATTACCCAAATCTTGCAGCATGCAGGGAAGCTCTTCGCCTCTGATTGCTGTCATCAGCACTCGATGATCATTGACTTCCCTCCTTGCTGGATTCACACATCAGCCATATCTGGATTTAATCATAACTTTCTATTAAGGCTGACTGTGTGGTGTTCCACTTCCATATTATGGGCCACTCGCCCACATTCATTAGTTTCTGTAAGAATCTGATGATAGTGGACATGTTTGGGCATAGCATCTCATTGGCTGTTTACACCTTTCCAATTTGATTAGAAATTATGTGAAAAAGAACAACTTGTGTAACTGATTTCACACCATCCTGGCTTGTGGCAAGGCAAGGCAAGTTTATTTGTATAGCACCTTTCATGTACACAACAGTTCAAAGTGCTTTACATAAAACATTAA
>JBAMHX010000004.1:28310885-28326923 GCA_037177515.1 Pseudomugil tenellus
TCTCTCTCTCTCTCTCTCTCTCTCTCTCTCTCTCTCTCTCTCTCTCTCTCTCTCTCTCTCTCTCTCTCTCTCACATACACTCAGAGGCTAAAGCTTCTAATTCACAAATAATCCAGAAAGATCTTAACTTTCTGCCAAAGCCACTGAGTGGGTGTATTCATTTATGATTTGAAAATCGATCAGCAAATAATATTTTACATTTTTAACAATTTGCTTGTTTTCAGCAACACTTAATCATTAAAACTCCGACTATCCTCTCCGGCGTGCTCAAGCACCACTGCGCCTTCTGTCAGGTTCGCTGAACAGCAGAGTAACGGCCAAAGTGGAATATTGAATTTACAGTTTATAATCAACAATTGTGATTTATTACCTTTGTGTTCTTTCGGTAGCTTACCACCTTTCCTTTGAATGTGTCTTGTTACTGTTTTCTGTGTAAATTCCCTGAAGATTTTTTATACAGTTGCACAATAATTCAAGTACTCTGCTAAGCTTTTCACTTCCCACAACTCCGCCACTGCACGTTGAGCTTTCATTGGAGTATTTAACATGGTGTAGTTAAATTGTACAACATAACAAGCAAAGGGAATATAATTCCATAACAAACAAAAATCTATCATTTGTTTTACCAATGTAACCTATAATAAAATAGCAGATCGTTTTTAATTATATCCAGACATTGTAAAGATCTTATTCTATGGTGACTTCCACTCCTGTTTGCATCTGACCTCATCAAAGGTTCATTCTAGTGTGACCCTTGAACAGCTTGACCAGTCAGACCCGCATATGCCTTCCTCTGAAGAAGCTGGCCAGACTACTAAACAGCTGCTGCTGCTCTCCTGACCAGACCAACTCCACACACCAATCATGCGACACGCTGCAGGGGCAGCTGTACTACAACGGCTGAGGTCATATCCTACATAGGCCGGATCTTCTATACTTCATGCATAAGCTTACACATGCGCACAAACCGCTACAGCACATTAGATCATATGATAACAAGTGTCCTCTCTAATTTGCTATCCTGTTTATAAAGGGATGGCCAGATGGATGAAGTTTTTATATGGATATACAAATTGTTAGGCGAGCAGATAGCCACACATTTCGATAGATAAGACAAGTGCAAACCATTTACACATTCCACATTTTTCTTTTTGTTGTGTGCAATCATGCCAGCTGAACCATGAGGAAACAGTTCAGTGTGTGAGCAAATCAAGAATCAATGTAATGATATGGCCCATTAAGTTATGAAATGAGGTTCTTCACAAATTGTTTTGCTTGGAGTAGATTTTTCCAAACAGGTTCTTCTGTAATGGGCTGGAAAGACAAACACCTCTATCAGCAAGTCAGCCCCAGACTCACTTCTGCTTTCTGCCTATGTGCTCGTTACTTACGTGATGATTTTTCATGTAAGCAGACCAAATATCAGTCTTTCAAAATGTGCTCATGAAACATTGCTGTTTCAGCATTTGCAATAATCCATGACTTAAACTAGTAGTGAGTATTATCAGCTATACAAGGAATTACTAACCTACAAAATGTCCCACAAGCACACACACACCCAGACTAACATGTTAAAACTTACATCATAATATCAAACTGGGCATACTCACTTTCTAAAATTAATTTCATCAACAGTGACTAAGCTAATGTGCCATGACCGTTGTAATTATGAACATAATATAGAATGCAACCACCCCATTATGACTGGGGTCACACGGGAATCAGTAAACAATCATGTATGATGCTTGATATTTAAAACTATAGTTCATTTCAGCAAGGTGTTAAGAATTTGTTCCCTCTTATCCAATTAAATTCCTAAACAACAGGAACTGCGGATGCATTTGAAAAAGAGAGGGCCGCCTCTAAATAAGGTCAGAAAAGCCATAATGCATTGTGCGTTTTTTTTTTTTTTTTTCATTTACGAATGAGTCGCAAATTCATTCTATTTTGGGTGAAAAGCATTTGGATTCATTTTGTGAATGCAAATGAAAATGTCACAACTCTGCATGTACTTTCTACCACTTAACATCATCATTTCAAGCCACAGCTAAACAGAGCAGAGCACCGCTTTGATAAATACATTCATTTATATGCTCGGGTATTTAAGAAGAGAGAGTGCCTTCAGCATCAGATGTGCATAATAATATACAGTACATGAAAATCACCACATCTGCTCCATGATGAAAAGGTCTTTGCTAAAGCTGTAAAACACAGCAACTCTATTTAAATTTATAAAATCCCAAACAGCATTTTTGAAGGGGCCAAATGCAAATGCACTATTAACATTTCACAAGAATGGGGAGTCACAAATTAGTCACAAATTATATAAGTCATATCACGGTGTTCTGCACTTGTTTATATTTGCAAGAAAAACTCATAAACTACAAAAAAGGTGAAAAACAGCAGTTTCTAATCAGTCATGGGTGGAAAGTTTAACTTCTTTTTAGTTCATGGGGAACTTCATCAGCTTAAGGTTTCTGCTGAGGTTAACTTCACAAAACTTCACATGTCCTCCCCACGTTGTATCCACATGGGAAAAACATGTGAAGCACATGTTCATGTCTAAGACATGAGATCTCAATGTTCAGAACATGTGCTTCATATATGACAAATATGTTCATGCTTATTTCAAACTTCACTTTACAGAACATCCAACAATCGATTCATTTTCTAACGCTTATTCCCGAACAGTGTCATGGGGAAGCTGGAGCCAATCCCAGCTGGCAATGGGTGAGAGGCAGTGTACAACCTGGACAGGTCGCCAGTCTATCACAGGGCCACACATAGACGAACAACCATACACACACACACTCACAGGTTCAAACCAGCCTATCCCCAAGATGCATGTGTTTGGACTGTGGGAGGAAGCCGGATTACATTATAGAATATGTGTATCATATATGCTTTACTTGTGACAAATAAGTTTATGCACATGTAAACCATATGAGATCCACATGTGCAAATATGCAGTTTTTCATGTAAAGCCGATGTTGGTCACATGCTCATACACATGTACTTTTACTGTTGGGATGTATTGGGCTCTTGGTTGTGA
Source organism: Pseudomugil tenellus (assembly GCA_037177515.1). Lineage (NCBI taxonomy): Eukaryota > Metazoa > Chordata > Actinopteri > Atheriniformes > Pseudomugilidae > Pseudomugil > Pseudomugil tenellus. The sequence goes on from JBAMHX010000004.1 coordinate 28,313,938, forward strand.
GTAAAGAGCAGGCGGAAATCGATAGCCGATAGCCGATCGGTAGCCGATTTTGAAGCGAACCAGGATGTCAAAATACTTGCAGTATTGCAATACTTATCCCTCACCACTAGAGGACTGGCCGCAAAAGAGAACAATCCCCATAGACTCCCATGTTAAAATGTACAATTTCAAAGCTGAAATAAACATGTTAACAGCCTGGTTCTCAGGGGAGAAGTTAATTCTTTTCTAACGCCTCCATTTTTACGTTATTTTAATCTTAAATTTAGAGGTGTGTCCTTTTGATTGATATGTGTCAGAAGGGTTATCAGCGCTATCACTGGATGCAGCTGCGTACTTTCTGTTGGTTCCACCATGACGGAGCCCTCTCAGCTCCACCTTTTCATCCATTTTTGGATTTTCCGGAAATGACGAAACATCAAGATGGTGAGGGTAGGACCCGCCTGTGGGCTTCAAATCAGCTATTCAGAAACCTATGGGTACCGTCACAGACGCTCTGTCCGGCAATTATATACAGTCTATGGTAAAGAGGTATGTTTTGGCTGTCCTGACAGTTCATTACAGTGTATTATGTACAATATAGATCATCCTTTACCGGACTGAGGATCTCTACCCCTACGGGGGTCCTAAGATAATTTCAGTGAAGAAATCATCAGATCCTTGTTCAGGAAAAAAATAAACAAACAGAAAAGCTAAATCCAACCAAAAATGTATTTTTATTGCTGTTATAATTAGCACATTAATGCTAAGAGACTAACACTAAGTTAAAGCAATAGTTGATGGTCATGGCTCAAAAAATTCAGGAACTACTGAAATAGATCAACCTTGCCATGATGCTAGTGGCCGAAGTTGCTTTCATGCTACAAACACAACAACATCCCCTGGCAGTGCTGCTAATGTCTCCTCAGATCTTAAAGATGTATTTCCTTTGAATTTGTTTCCTATCATGTCTCTATAATTGTGACTCAGTGGCCTTGATTCTTGGCCTTAGGCGTGTTTGTTATACAGTGACCTGCAACGGCCCTAAGCTCACATCATATGTGCCTGTCTTTTGTTCAGAGAATAAGTAATAATATTTGTAGTCTTGGAGGCTAGTGGATCATTCCATACCGAGCTACAAGATAAAAGAAAACTAAAGGCTTCCCAGTCTTGCAACAGCTCCCCTTATACTGATTGCCAATTAAAGGCTTCTGACTACAACATAAGTTTATATTACAAGGGCAATGAAAAAAAACCCTTCGTGTCCATTAAGGCTTCTCCCCAGGGCTGCGGCATGGGGCTTAATAATAAAGTTAGCTGCTGTCATAATGTACCCCCTGTGGATCACAGGTCATTAATGCAGCTGCGGCCTTACAAGAGTATAGAGGCACTGAGGTGCTGCTGTATTGATTACAACTCCACCAAGGCATATACACATCTAGACAAGCATGAACACACACACACCAACACACCCTACACCTGACCCATGTCAGCCTTGTATATATTGGGGCAAGCGTTGATGATTCAGCACTTTTAGCCCAGCAGCCAAGCTGAGTTAAATGCAGGACACGAGGAGAGGAGCAGGAGAAGGAAGGTGTATGGTGGCATTCAGCCAACCCATCAGAGAGGAGAAAGTGGGGTGGGTGGAAGGGTAAGAGTTGCAGGATGGGGGTCGGTGATGTTGTCATATGAAGCTTCAAGTGATGGATAACCTTACAAGGAGTAAAGGGGCACGCCACACGTACATAAACTCATAGGCATCGCTACATAAACCTTTACAGTAAGAGGAAAACATGTTCAGATGCACTTCCAGAAGTGTGTACACATCGAAATATTCTGCTTACTATAACTCAAACACTAACACCAATACTAAACAATGCAGACCCACATTTTTAACAGCACACAGAGAAGCAGGCATCCACCCACGTACAGGCACAGAGTTTTCTCTTGGTATTAAAGCACTTCTTTGGCTCTGATGTCTTGTCACTTATCTTAAGCGCTTGGAAGATGTGCACCACTGGGGGAGGGTGGAGGGAGATGACATACAAGCCAGCTTCATTCTGCTGACTGCTCAACTTTAAGCGTTGGCGAGTGCAGATTAACAATGACGGAAGGTACTAACATCCATCCAAAGCAAGCAGTGTTTCCTTTACACTTCTTTTTCATCTAAAGTCAAAGTCATCTCAAGTTAAGTCTCATCTGACAGAGAGCCATCAGGGCCTTGATGCTGATGTATTATATGATTAATCAAATCTTGGGCTGTCCTTAACTTACATTTCTGGTATAATTTTCAAAAAAGACTTTCAAGTAGTTCTTGCAAGGCAGGTGCCAAGAATGATCACAGAGGAAATAATTAAAGTGCTTTCTCCTGTCATAAGCTTTTAACATCCAGTCAAGATACAGAATAGGAATGTTGCAGAAATGAGTGACGGGTTGCATGACAACAGATGGTCCCAGATGTTTAAAAGGTCAGGAGAATGGGCAGACTGGTTGAAGATGATGCATTAGAGATATGCAGAACATCATCTCAGAACAAACACCATGCCAAACAAACCGGGTGCCACTAAGCTAAACACCAGAGTTAACACAAGCTCACCAGGATTGGACAACAGAAGATTTAAAATAGTTTGCATTTCATTTGCAAAATGTAAACATGAAAGTAGGAAGATATCCTTCTGTTTACTAACGGTTAAGGCTGGTGGTGAGGGTGTAATGGTATGGAGGATGTTGTTTGGCAGGTTTTGAGCCCCTTTGAGCATTATTTTAAAAAACACAGCATACCTGGGCTGCATTACTGACCATTCCTATCTGATAACTGCAGGATAATGAATAAAAAATCTGCAAGATTGTTTCCAATGCACCAGTGAAGCTTTGCCACAAAGGCGGCGCTAAAGACAAAAAAGGGCTACAATCCAGTTCTAGAAAGGTTTGTCAGAATTTAAGAGTGAAATTGCTGCATTGCACATAGACGTATTGCACAGATTTAGTTACTTTTCAGATGAATGAACTGTTACAGAATCAAGCTCTGCATTTGTGCTGCATCTGCTTTGTACATGACCTCATTTACTTTCTTTGAAAATTGGCTCATTCCCCTCACCTGAAATATTCATTTCTCCATCTCTGTTTCAAACTCACACAGATGTATGTTTGTTTCCTTTGAGGACTAGCTTAGAGCTGAGGGAGGATTTTGTTTCTTCCTCCTTGGTTCTCTTTCTATCCCCTTCCTTTGTCTTCCTCTGTCTCTGTCACACTCTCTTGCTCCCTTATGAGCTTTCATTCCCTCTCATTCCTTTATCAACCTCCTCTTGCAAAGAGAGCAAATGTCTATTTTAAGCAATGTGTCATGCACCAACCACCCCCACACAGACAGACATAGCATGGCAGAGATGACTGGCACGGCTTGAGCATGTGGAGTGTAAGGATCAGTGTGCACACAGAACTGTAACAATATGCAGCTAAAAAAGTCAATGAGAAAATTCAGTTATGATGTTACAATGTACAAGAAGTTAAATGAATATTTTCTTTATTTAAAGTAAGACTGAATAAATGGCAGCAACCAGGATATAGGTTTTCTGATTTCCTTTGTGCTTTCTGAGGCAGGGGGAGGATTAGGTTTGCTGACTTGGGTCTGACCTGGATGTCAATGTTGGTCCCCGACAGTGTCCATGGAGTTACACCTTGGGGTGGGGGGGTGGGGGGGTTCTTGATTGGCATGTTACACCCAGGAGACACTGTGATTGTGGTTGTTTGCATGGTTGTCTACTTTAAAACAAATTGAGAGGTGTGACTTGTGTGGATGGATGAAATGGGTAAGGTGGGGGTGTGTGTGGGTGTAGCTGCTACCTCAGAGGGTGTGGGAGTTGAGTTGAGTTTGGGGGCTGGTTCAAGGAAAAGGGTTAAAAGGCATGGATTGGCAGATTGGGTTACTTGGGGTGGGTTTGTGTTTTGGAAAGGGTTCTGGATGGGATCATTGTCTTGGAGGTGCTTGGTTTGGGGCACTCTCTCTCTTTTTATCTCTCAGTCTATTTTCTTTCTCCTTTTTCCTCTCTTCATTCCTCCCTTATCTCTTCTGTTCACCCTCTCCCTTCTACTGTTGCTCTCTTCTCGTACTGCAGTTAAGTATTAGCAGGTCTTTTAACTGGTTTGATTTAAATGTATCTGGTTTAGTAGAAGTCTGGTTTTGTACAGATCTGGTTTGGTACAGGTCTGGTTGGATATATGTCTGGTTATGTGCAGGTTTGGTTGGGTATAGGTCTGGTTTGTATAGGTCTGGTTTGATACAGATCTGGTTTTGTACTGTTCTGGTTTGGTAAAGGTCTGGTTTGGTACAGGTCTGTTTTGGTATAGATCTGGTTTGGTATAGATCTGGTTTGGTATAGGTCTGGTTTGGTACAGGTCCGGTTTGGTATAGATCTGGTTTTGTATAGGTCTGGGTTTGTACAGGTCTGGTGTGGTATAGATCTGGTTTGGTATAGGTTGGGTTTTGTACAGGTCTGGTTTGGTATAGATCTGGTTTGGTATAGGTCTGGTTTTGTATAGGTCTGGTTTGATACAAATCTGGTTTTCTACTGTTCTGGTTTGGTAAAGGTCTGGTTTTGTATAGGTCTGTTTTGGTATAGATCTGGTTTGGTATAGATCTGGTTTGGCATAAGTCTGGTTTTGTACAGGTCCAGTTTGGTATAGATCTGGTTTTGTATAGGTCGGGTTTGGTATAGATCTGGTTTTGTATAGGTCGAGGTTTGTACAGGTCTGGTGTGGTAAAGATCTGGTTTGGTATAGGTTGGGTTTTGTACAGGTCTGGTATAGATCTGGTTTGGTATAGATCTGGTTTGGTATAGATCTGGTTTTGTACAGGTCCGGTTTGGTATAGATCTGGTTTTGTATAGGTCAGGGTTTCTACAGGTCTGGTTTGGTATAGATCTGGTTTGGTATAGGTCTGGTTCAGAATGGGTGCATTTCCACAGATGAAAAAGACCCTTTCCATTGGGGTCCCTGTCTTACTGATCTGACCCTAACGAGTTTGGAACATGAGATGCTACAATCTGTTAATTTCCCTAAGATTTGTCACTATAAACATTTTTTGCTTGTTTAAAGCCAAAAGCCATGAGAAACAACACAATCTGCTTGATGTCCACCGTTTTTCTACACGGTTTCTCTTTTGGCTTATTCTTCACTAGAAATGGAGGTGAACCACCCAGGACACCTGAACAGTACCCGGCAACTATCTGGCAACTACTTCTAGGCCATAAAACATGCAGCATCTTGCTATTTGAGTTAGGGTTAAACGTACACATGGGTAAAATGCACCGGCTAATTTCTCAATTAGGATTACTACAGTATGTCTTGTATTATCATCATTTTCACCACCAAACATACTTTAATTAAATCAGTTCCACCCTTCCAAACTGTCAAAGGTGACTGAGCGTTAGTTCAGTCACCTTTGATTAGTTTTCTTTTAAAAAAGGATGAACATAGACAGAATAAAGATGCTTTTAGGATCTGAAATGTCCAGCACTACCAAAACAAAACTGTTGGAAGTAAAATTTGTGAAGCTAACAGATTTTCAGGGGACAAACAATCACAGGACCACTAAAGGTAAAGAAAGAGAATGATGATCAGTCTAGTAATTACTATAAAATATCATTTTGTCAGACTGTCGCCAAGAAAAATATCAAATCAAAAGTGAGATGATGTTCTTCAAATGTCATTTGAACAGAGACAAAATTAAACAAGATCTTTAAATATTTAAAGCATGAGCTGTGTGGAGTAAAATGATCTCTATCAAATGCTTTTGTAGCCTTTGAGCAGCAAATAAGCCAATCCCCTGCAGAGAAGGATGATGAACTTGGGATTAGTCATGAAGAGTCTGACTGCTGAGAGGACAAGTAGGAGATCAGGTTAAATGATAGATGTGAACATAACTTATTAAAGTCTGTTACAGAATAAACAAATAAGATTCACATATAAACATGACATTAAATCTGTGTTTGTAAGCTTTAAAAGCTTACAAACACAGCTTTCAAAAGACAACTGTTCATGTTGATCCTAATAAAGATGAACCCAAATCAGTTTTATTTGCCCACTTCATTCATATGGATATTCCCTGCTTTAATATATTATTAATGACTACCTAGTTATTTAAAGCTGTCTAATCAATAACTCAGTAGAACGTAGGCCCAGTAGAACGTAGACTCTCATGCTAATCTCAACTGAGAACGAGAGTCCACTGACAGTGAAACAGTAAGAAACAAAGCTGTAGAAGCTTGCACCCTGTTTAGTCTGCAGAGAGACAAAAGTTCTCAGTAAAACTCAAATGAGCCTTACAAATTAAGACTGCAGAAAAAAGTAAAAAAAATAGTTAATTGAAAAAAGTTCATTTTTCCAATGTCTGCCATATCAATAAGAACTGTGCTGTTTTCAGGTGTTGTTGTACTCTGGAACTCTGACCTCACCTCACAGCAGGGTGCAAGATACTGGCAGGTAAAGAATACATGGAACACCATAACCAAGTAGCCGGCATAGTGTACAGGAACATCTGTGCGGAATATGGACTGGAGACCCCTAAGTCCCAGTGGAAAACTCCCCCCAAGGTGGTGGAGAATGAGAGCGTTAAGATCCTCTGGGAACTCCAGATCTAGACGGATAAGATGGTGGTGGTCAACCAACCGGACATAGTGATCATGCATAAGCAGCAAAGGAAAGCCGTAGTGATCGATATATCCATCCCCAATGATGGAAATATCAGGAAAAGGGAGCATGAGAAACTGGAGTAGTACCAAGGTCTCAAGGAAGAACTGGAGAAGGCCTGTAGGGTGAAAGCAACAGTAGTACCTGTAGTCATCGGGGCACCGGGGGCAGTGTCCCCCACACTGGAGAAATGGCTCCATCAGATACCTGGGGAAACATTAGACATATCCGGCCAGAAAAGCACAGTCCTAGGAACAGCTAAGATACTCCGAACCACCCGAACCATGCAGTTAGTCAGGTCGAGGTTTAGGTTAAGGTTCATTATGTGTCCAAAGAATGCAAAGAATGAGGTCAACTGATTACCTGGATAACCTGAATGAATAGGGTATTCCATATTTCGTCATGGCACTGGTCTATTCCAAGATGACACTACCAGAAATTAAAAAGTGACATGAACACAAGATGGAAATAAATCTTGGGACATTACAGAAGCTTAGCAAAACAAGGATAGTAAAAGCCATAGTCAATGGTAAAGCTGATTTACTGACAGAGGAGGAGAAAGGAAGACTGTCTACTCCAGTCCTCAAAGGCCAGAATCCTACAGGATTTTAAATATCGTACCTGATCCAACACTCCTAATTCAAATTATATGGCTCTCCTCAACAGCTTTTTGTCAAGTTCTGCCCGAGCATATTGACCCATCTGTGTGATTCAAGTGTACTGCAGCAGAAAGCATCCAAATCTTGCACGATAGCGGTCCTCGGGGAACAACATTGGGCTCCCCTAGATTAAAGTTTAAGTAGTCTATTAAAAAAATAAACTTGGAAAACCATTTCACAAGCTTTAAAGCAAGTTTATATTTAAACATGATTTTTAGAAGAGACTCGGGCAGAGTTCTTCTTGTTGGCAATTAACTAAAAGCAGTCACAACCATGATGCATTTAAAGAACTGTAGGAATGCTTTGGTGTTACAATGACTGAAATAAACCAAAAGGGCCCCATAAATGTCTGTAAACTCTACTTGTCATATTTTAAATGTGTAAAAAATAGTTCTTTTAGTCTTTTTTGTCTCTTGTCTCCCAAACATCTCACCTCAATCTGCTCCTTTTTCTTCCACTGCCTTTTGCTCCCTGATAGCTGAGTGTGAAATGACACAAGGGACACGGCAAAGCACTGGGCACACAGAGCTCTCAGGTAATGAGAAATGATGTTGGTGTCAACGGTGGAATCGTCGAAATCATTCCTGAGCTGAGTTACATAATTCAAATATCATTCTTTTACTCCCTCGCCTCTTTTATCTGTTATCACTGCCTTGTCCTCTTGCACCCTCTCAGTTCAAACAGATTTGATTTCTATTCCTCTGCGTTCCAGTGACATGGCCGCTCCTCCGGGAGACGTGTGCTGAGATTGGAACGAGGATCGGGTCACCCATCACATCAGAGTACGCAAGAAAAGGCCAGAAGGTAAGGAATCAGTCCATGTGCGCCTGTATTACTTGTTTGTTTTTTTTATCATTTGGCATCTTCTTTTTTTGGTAATGATTAGTTGTTTGTGTTGCTATATATTTTTGTCTCTTTGCTTTTGTTTTGCCCTTTAAGGTTTCAGGCTGTAACACAAATATTAGAGCATTTTTGGAAATGCACTTGTTGGTGATTTCTTGTTAAGAGTCAAACAAGAGTCAAGAGAAAATATTCTAGTATCATAAAGGGCTGGATAGTACTGGAAACTTTACTATTGATCCGATGACAAGTAAGTCAAGCTCAAGTATCGCCAATGCCGATGTGACAATATCAGTACCTTTAGTACAGACTTTTTGATGGGAATGTCATCTTTTTGCATTATTTACTGATCATTTATATATTCATTCATTTTCCATACCACTTAAACTCAGGGTTGCACTTGGCTGGAGCCAGTAATTAGCAAGTAAAAGGCAGATACACCTTAGACTGGTTGCCAGTCCATCACTGGGCCAGTTGTTGTCTATCTGCATTGGTACCTGTTAGTGTCTGTATGCTATTTGAGCCACAGAACAATATTTTACCAGAATTACTCATTTTTCTCTCCGAGGATGTGATTTAACAGCTGCGTTTAACCAACATATCTTTTGAGATATAATATCCATCCAAGCATAAAGTTCATATGGGATCAAGGACATTAAGAAAGTCAGTCGTCCACATAAAAGCCTTTCAGGGGCTTTTGTAACACACTGAACTTAGCTGCTCACAAGTCCCACTCTTGGTCAGATACCGAGGACGGAAATGAAGTGCACCAGATTGGTTTTTCGAAATCTGAATGGGTAAACTTTTCAGGCTGGGGCAGAGTCTGCACTGGCCAGATTGAGGTGAGATAGAGTGGAGGATATGAGCAGGGAGATGAAGTTGACCCCAACCTTCTTTCAGCCCCCCCTGCAATTCCATGCTCTGACTAGCAGGCGCCTCTTTGGCAAGGTTGAGGAAAATATACTGATAGCTGTGAGCATAGTATCATTTCAGCTTCGGTCTCTCTTTATTTTCAACCACTTATATCCAGTGTGATTCATTGTTCCCTTGCAGTCCCTGTCTGGAGTGCAGTGCTTGCATTTCATGTCTCTTTGTGCACATACTAACACTCGTACACACATACTTTCTCACACATTTTTACTTTCATCCATTCTGTCTCTTCCTCAACTTTCCCCCTCGCTCCCTCTTCTGTTCTCCAGCAGTGGCTGAATTCTGGGGATGTATTGGCATGTCTGTTCTCATCACCCCACCATTTGTGAGGAGGATCGAGGAGGGTGTGCGGACCTGGGAGAGTGTGTGTTGAGGCGTAAAGGACCCTCTCAGCCCTAAGCCAATTCCTGTCCATCCAGCGGAGAGGCCAGACGGTGTGATTCAGCCGTCCGGAAGTTCAGCCAACTCTTACTCATATACAATCACACAAAAAGATCCACACGAAGTTGCACTGAAAGAGAAAGTCACAGACACCCCCCCTCTTCTTAAGTCACCACATTGAGGCTACACTGAAGGAGGGGATAAGAGGTGGAGAGGGGCAGTTCTGCAAGTCTCAATCCTCTGGGCAAGGTCACCTTTGCCTAGATAGAAGCATGCAAAAGTGATATGAGGACTGTGTAGGGTACAGGTGAAGTCAGACTTCTAACAAACTTCCCTCAAAACAGATTCAACTCCCTCCAGGGCAAACACATAAATTGATGTACGTGTTTGGGCAACTGGCATGTTTTTAGAGTAGCATGCATGATTTAGTAGGAGAGAGGACTGAATGATTGAGAGGGTCATAAGCATGAATCCATAAACCACAGAGATTTTGACTTGGATATTTTGCATTTGTATGATTGCATGAACCTCCAACTTAATATAATTCTGGGGGTGTGGTGCAAAGAAATCTCATCCAGAATTGTAAGAAATGGAAATGAAGGTTATTTTGAACTAGTTTTCTGTGTGAAATGATTTTGAGTTGAGAGTAAAACAACCTTCAGGCAGAAGAACTTATTTTGATAACATTTTAACCATAAAATTCCCAATTAAATTTAAACCTTCAAAGCTTATCTGAAGCATCAGCTGGAATAGTTGGAATCAGGGTGAATAACAAAGGATCACAATCTCATGCTACGCATTACTGAGGGTTCAAAAGGCAATCTTTTCATCAAGTGCGCCCATCATCCCACTGAAATTATTAACCGCTGTACCACATGCAGGCTCATATTTTTCATTACATTCAGTTTGCTGCATTGAGTCCTGTTTGTCCCGTACAGCTGGCCTCATTGTGTCCAGGTGATTAGCATCATGCCAATGCTGTAGCTGTGGGCAGCTTAGGAGACTAGGAGACCTTCTCTGCTTGGCATTATATCCACCATCCCCCACAACTTCAAAACTCTAGCCCTGAGGTACCCAGTGGGAGGGTACAATGAAAGCCTGACCCGCCACACAGTTCACACTAGTTCATACATATCGAAGCCCGGAGGCACTAGGAGTGGCTCAGCGCACCCACACTAGTAACCATTGACTTGGTAGTTTTATGGGCATACTGCATCACAAGTATGAAGTACATGATTATGCATTTCTGTGTTTAGAGAGCATCAGACAAGATGCCTTGCAAGCAGAAACAGAACTATCAAGTGTGAACCAATTCTCATAAACTGGATTCATGCATGGACCAAGCAAGAGCTGGAAAAGTGAGAGTGAAAGAAAGAAGGAAGGAAATGGAGAAAAAGGGAGGGTGAGTGTGACAAGTACCATAACGTCCTCAGAGATGCATTTGGACAGAGTGAGCATCTGTCAAAACAAGGCAGCCTCAACGGCCGCCTCACTAATAGCTGTGGACGTAAACGGCAGAGGAGGAGAAAAGATGGTGGTGGGGGACATTGCTGCACACACATTCACATACTAACAAAGCACACACAATCAAAACAGTTGCAACTTCTATTGTGCTTGCAGCAGCTCTTACTGATCATTTGATACCAAATTTCTACAAAGCAACACTGTAATAGCTATTGAACTCTGATTTGTGTGTGTGTGTGTGTGTGTGTGTGTGTGTGTGTGTGTGTGAGCAAGCACAGTGTGTGCATGTTTACCTTCCAGCTGTGTTTTAGGTTGGAGATACTTTTCACCATCCCTCATTGTGATGAATAGGGTGGTGTGTCAATCACTCATCTGAATTGTTCTTTTTTCATCAGTTTTTTTTTTTCAAAGCAATTTAGCCAGAGATGGGTTTTTTTTCTTACTCACTCACTGCAAAAAATAACCATGAGCAATCATCCGGGACTATATATCATAGTATTTGAAGAAAATGAGATGGCATGTAGCAACAGTAGCAAGGTGCACACTAACAATGCTTTCATACTGACAACATCCTAAATGTTCTTAATTCAAACATACATCCTGTTGTATTGTTGATGTTTCTCTGTAGACTTGATGAGAAATGTAGATTAAATAGCGAGGAATTTAAAGTAATATTGGATTTGGAAATTCAATTTTCCCCTGAGGTCTGTGTAGAAAATATGCTGAAAAGAGTAATACTACAGCGTTGCCCCAATCTGAACTGCCTTAGGCGACTACATCTGTGTGCATAGCAGGAACCCATGCAAAAGACAAAGCACCATTATACGCACACACACACATGCCCGATAACTCCTTCAGTGGAATGTAAAAAACTAATTTCTCAAACTTTCATCATTTGTTCTAAAAAAAACTGTCTATTTACTTTTTTGCTACCTTCCAAAAGAATCTCTGTGAATGCAAACGTTTACGCTTAAATGATGATGTCATACGATTGATCAGTGATGTAGACTCTTTGTGTGATGCTGTGAGACATCATCTTAGTTGGTGTTTTTCTTGCTTCCTATAAAATTTAGGCAAACCTTGAACTATATCTGTACCACTTAGTCCAATCAAGAGTTGCTGGATAGCTGGAGCCTATTCCAGCAGTCATTGGGCGAGAGGTGGGGTATACACTGGTCAGGTCACCAGTCCATCACAGGGCAACACAGAAAGACAAACAACCAGTCACACATACATTCACTCCTCAGGACAATTTAAAAAAAACAATCAAACACATGTCTTTGGATGGTGGGAGGAAGCTGGGGCTCCTGGAGAGAACCCACGCTAACACAGAGAGAACATGCAAGCTTTGTACAGAAAGGCCAGGATTGAAAGGATCGAACAAGTGACCTCGCTGTGAGGGTGCAGTGCTAACCACTATTCCACCGTGCAGCCCTCTATCTTAAATGAAAAAAACGAATTTAAAAGACACATTTATCATTTCTTCAAATTGATTTCTTCAAATATTTGAAAAAACATCTATTTTTTTTAACGCTTTACCCAATCCAGGGTCGTGGGTAGCTGGAGCCTATCCAAGCAGTTGTTGGACGAGAGGCAGGGTACACCCTGGACAGGTCTCCAGCCTGTCACAGAAAGATAAAACAAGCAAATCCAGTTTGGTATTCATTCAGGTAGTTACAGAAATGACATGTAAAAAGTAGAAACTGGAAAATGATTCCTAGACTAACAGACTGGTTATCATGCACCAACTTTTACCCAGAACACAGTAAATTAGGTTATTTATTTCCATCATTTTCTGTGGGCGGCTGTGGCGCAGGTGTAGTGTAGCTGTCTTCTGATTGGTGAGTCATGGGTTCGGTTCCCACTACATCTGATGTCTGCATGTCGAAGTGCCCTTGAGCAAAACACTGAACCCTGACTTGCTCCTGTGGCCAGGCTAGCGGCGGTGTGCGTGGCAGCTCTGCCGCCATCTGTGTGTGAATGTGTGTGTGAATGGGTGGATTGCAGGATCTGTAAAGCGCTTTGGGCATCGAGAGATGAAAGTAAAGC
>JBAMHX010000004.1:28347191-28361240 GCA_037177515.1 Pseudomugil tenellus
CGACGCTCTTTCGATCTTGAGAGAAAGAGAGAGAGAGAGAGAGAGAGAGAGAGAGAGAGAGAGAGAGAGAGAGAGAGACAGAGAGAGAGAGATTTATATAATGTAATATATTTATGATGTCATAAATTAAGTAATGTATAAAAGCCTGCATTAATCCAGACATAAATATATATTTCTAAAAAAAAAAACAGTAAGCAACCTGAGCAGCATCATCATGATGTCTGATAAGCTACTATAATTACGTTCTTGGCTTTGCACACTATTTTATTCCCTAAAACACAGGAGCGGGAACAAATCATAGGTTTTGTTTCAATTAAGTCAATTAAGTCTCCAAATAATTATTGAATCCAACATTTTGACTGGCTGAGTACTGGAGTATCAATACACCCATTCGAATGTCTGTTGGAGATTTAATCTCACTGGCTGACACCATGTTTACTTGTCCAAGTGGGCTCTGTGGTCTGACTCTGGCCATGTCCCGCAGCTTTCAGCCAATAGCCTGGTCAGTTTGCTTTAATAACCTATTAGAAATCACTGAAAATAAAACAAGCAATGTGGCTGAAGTTATGAGCTGAAAAAAGTTTTAGTTAATATTTACTATATTTTCTCTGTACTTAAAAAATTTCCTTTAATTTAGAAAAAAAAAATCTACCAAAAACCCGGATCAGCTCGGCTAATGGGAGCAAAGCTGAGTGACCGCTAGTACCAGCCATGTTTTTCTGTTCTGTGAGGCACAATGAATTTTTGTCAAAACTGCTATTTTATCATTTGGTCAAGAAAAACCTTTGATGCACCCAGAACCATTAGCTTCTCCAACAAGGACATGAAACAGTAAACGAAATATAAATGACAGCTGCATTAACTTAAAAGTCCCGTGCTGGTTTTTGCATGGTGATGATTTCCTTAAAGGCATGGGATAGATGAACACATCAAGGTGTGAAATAAATAACACATGATAGGAAGTGTGTAAATACTGCATTCTCGTGACTTCCCCTCACACACACTCTCCCACACACACACCAGCACGGCGTGTCGCCGGGATGAAAGCAGTAACTGGCATCTGAGATAAGCAAATGCCTTTGAGCAGCATCCCTCACATCCACACTGATGCATTATTGATCGTCACTCCTCATGGTATGGGGATTTTACCCACACTAGCAGATGCCCCATGGTGAGCATCACCAGATGAGCTATGAGTGTTTTATTTGTGTAAGACACTAACTGTTTCAAGTATTACTGAGTCGAAGACAGTACAGGTATGAATATGCAGAGATTTTTTATGTAAACTCATCTGGTAATGATTCCTTTATTCATTTTACAAATTGGACTGAAAATTTGTGGAGATTTGCAGCAACACTCTAGTTGAAGACAAAGCTGTACTTGTAAACTACACATGTTCCTGTTGCCAAGAACTTTGAGGGAAAATGATTGTAAACTACAGAATTTTCTGTAATTATGAACGGTTTATTTCAGCTGTAATGCCTGGTGTTGAGGACAAACAGTGACCTGGTAGCAGGTAATAAATCACAACACAGTTGTTGCTGTGATAAAACAAAAATATGCAATAAGAATATGAAAAACCTCAAACGAATTACAACAATCAAAGAAAAAAACAACATTGATAAAGAATTCACACACAAATGTCAAAGCAGCAACACAAATTCAAAACCAACAAAATGAATGCAAAGCAGCTGAAACATAAACCAAGACCACAACAAAAAAACTGCAACACAGAGATGTGGTATTAATGAATGAGTTGGCTTTAAGAGCTGAATCTTTATAGTGAACTAAACTAGATCTGATTCCTGTCCAAAAGGTTTAGATCAGCGGTGCCAAAGTTCGGTCCTCAAGATCTACCATCCTGCCACTTTTAGATGCAACCCATGTCCAACACACCTGAATCAAATAGATGGCTCGTTGTCAGACCTATGCACAGCGGAATGACATACAGAAGAGGGAATTCAGACATTTCTTTCAGGTGTCTTGCAGAAAGATGTATCTAAAGGTTGCAGGATGGAAGATCTCCAGGACTGGATTTGGGCATACCTGATCAAGGGACTCACCATGTGATCAGTTCCATTTGAGGATCATATCACTTTATAGTAAACACAACTACATGTAAAAGATTGATTACCTCCAAACAAACCATTCCTTATTGCTAAACGAGACTAATAAAGAAGCTCTGCGTGACACTAAATCAAGAACTTTTTTGAAGCTCAGCTCAGCTTTTTCTAAGAAAGCTGATCAGCTCAGCTTTTTCTAAGAAAGCTGAGATGAGTCTTTGAAAATAGCTTAACTTCCCATCACTAATGTTCAGTATCAGAAAAAGTTGTATTTTAGAAAAGTTCTTAAAAGTAACCTGATACACTTTTTGATTCATATTTCTAAATTAGTGTTTGGCCTTTTTTAGAGCTGCTTTGATGGATCTAAATGAATTCTCAAAGTAACTATAAGCTGCAAATATATCTCAGCTAAAGATGCACTTAAAAGCTATTGTGACCAGAATATTAGTTTTGACAAAAGAGTAAATATGTGTGTTTCCAAACTGTGCATAATTTATAGAGTTTATTGTTAGTTAATAAATACATTTAAAAGATAAAACCCTAATTTAGTAGCTCTTCATTACAGTTTATTGTTAACTGGCTTGTCCTTTGGACTTTTAATTGCTGGGTTGAAATGTAGTTAATTATGCTGAATTCCATCTCACTGCCTTCTTAACACAAACACACACACACGCGCATGCACACACACACACACACACACACACACACACACACACACACACACACACACACCCCACACACACACACATTAACACAACCTTAGAGAGCAGAAAAACACACTCTGTTTTGAATAGCAGGTTGTCGTTAAGGCCTCCCAGTAATCGGAAGGCTGATTTTGCCCGTTCTTGTTAGCTTGGTTAAATAGCCTATGCTTTAATTAGTGTGAAAACAGTCAATGATGTATAAAGTATTGAGAAGGTTTTAGGTTAACGTTTAAGTTTGTTTGCTGCAAATGAAGCTTGGAAACGGGCACTCAGTGTACTTTTTGTCTGCAATCATTTAAATTTTCTTAACCCACACTGTAAAAATCGTGGGATAATATTAATTTCCCTAAAAATTGCATTTATTTTATTAAAAGTAATTCTAAGCACACAATGTCAGCAGTTTGAGGTCCTTAATGGTGATGTTAGAATGTATGGAATGTATAATACTTATGTTATACATAATAGAGTTGTTTTTTTCTCAATTTCATTTTGACATTTGTTATTCTGTCCATCATTTAAGAGGAGAAATCATTAAGGTGTATTTTAACAAATACTTCCTCAAATAATTTGTTTCACAATATAAATCAATAAACTAATGCAAATGAAGAAAAAAGAGACACAAAGTACATTTTACCTCATTACACATGTCAAGAGACCAAAATTTATCTTGGATGGAAGCAACTTATGTTTCACACAAACCTCTGCACTTCTCTGTCACCTATCTTTCCTCTCTGTCTCATCAGAGATATTTATAAAATAATCTCCACCTTGCTTAGATTTTCAGAGGTCATTTTAGATTTGACCCAAGCATTTTGAAACATTTTTCTCAAGTACACAAATATAATGAAAATGTGATATCTGTAAAATCCACATCTACTATAATGAGACTGTTTTCTGCTGCTTGCTTTATATTTTAAATGGATCCTGTAGAAGCTTCTGGAATAAGGAAACATCTCATGTGGTCAGTAACACTCTAAAAGCAATGAGACCACTTGGGTTAGTTTGTTTTAAACACACCTCAGCATGTATTTATCTCTACATTTATAATTATTCAGTAAACTACCAGTCAATACAAACTTCTTTTAAATAAAATTCTCCATCATGTGTATTAAATACTATTTTGCTTTTGTTTTAGTAGTTCACAATGGATGTTTTAATCCAGTACTTTAATGGCACCTGGTTAAATAATGATCTACTCTGCAGGTGGAGTTGATTTCAGGAAGGTATTACTACAAGATGAATGCAGGCAATTATTGACTGTAACAGAATGTCATTTCATAACCATATTTTCACTTTTACTGAACATTTAAATAAAACAGGAAGCCTGATTTTTAAGACTGCAGGGAACTTTTATTGTTTAAACATGCCAATTAGATGCTAAAAGTGTTCTTCATAGTCTGGCAATCCAAAATGTGCCTGCCGATGGAAATGAGACAGTCACCTAGTGTACGAGCATCACAGATGTCCACCAGACCTCCATTGCCTAGCAACTACAGAATGAGCTGGAACCACCCTTAAATCTACAAATGCTCCAACAGTTGTCAATATGATCAACATGTTCTTCTTTTTATAGTTCCTTTGTTTTCTGTCACATTTACAGCACACCCACATATGTGTATTCCTCGCCACTCAGCCGATACCTGTTTTATGCCATCTTGCGCGCAATGCCTTCTGGGTGATGACAGCAAAGGATACATGTTGCCTTTGTTTTAAGCTAATTTGGACTCAAACAAAGTCCACATATGAAGGGTGGAAGTACCTTTAGAATTGGGAGAACACTTGGTAGCCCCAGTATGACGTAAGCGGGTGACAAATCTGCACTTCCAAGTATTCAGACCCTGAATTGGGACACAGCCAGAGTTGCACTTCAGCTCCACGTTTTCTCCCTCTGGTCCGGACTGTATGCTACCTGCCGGCAGAGCTAAAGGACTCAGAGTAACGTCTGTTTTCACTGTGCAGCACCTCTCATCATAACTTCATCACCTCTGCTTCTCTGTTATGATTCATTCTCATTCTGTTTGAAGAGTTCTGTGGGTTTTTGAGCTCCCTTGCTGTTTATTGGGCTGAAATATCTCCATCAGCACTGCGTGTCAGAATGGACAGACAGCGAACAGCGCTGGTCTGGTGGAGGAACAAGTTGTTCCTACCAATCCAGAAAGTTTCATTATATATTGTATAAATGTTGGCATTAGAGCGCAAGTGCTATGCCACTCTGCAGGAATCTTCTCGATAACCATCCCGCTGCCTATAGTCACCCTTCTGTAGTAGCAATAGACTGCAAATAGAAACGTTAGTAGCCTATAGTGTTACTCTGGCTGATAGCAAGTGTGCTGGATGAGAAACAACGAAATTAATTGGCTGAAGTGAAATGACTGAAGGAGCGAATTGTTATGTTTAACGGCATCTAGTGACTTATATTGGTTTTGGTTACCGGGGCTAGATTTAAAACATCGGGGGCTGTAGCCCCCTGGCGACACCACTGAGGATAATCCGTGTTTTGTTTAACAGGCTTTTGGTTGAGTAGTTTAAGGCTTGTAATGAGGTCAAACTGCTGCTTATAAAAAGAACTTTCCATCATTTTCTACAGCTTATTTGAGGTCAGGTCACAGCAGCTTAAGCAGGGAAATGTAGGTGTCTGTGACGGAAATGCCTGGAAACAGTGATTTGGGAATTTAATTGACATTCTGCTATAACAGTATTAATACAGATAAAGTATATTAAAATGTGAAAGTTCTTCTACACCAAATCAGTGCATTTGGCAACCATTAAAGTTACATTTTATTATTTACATAGGAAAACGTGCTCATCAGTTTGACAAGTGACAAATGAAGCAAATCATTTTGTTAGTTGTCCTGGCCGTGATATTAGTACACTTCCAGTGTATATATATCTATATTAGCTTGCTGTTGTCCATGTGCTACTGCCTACCTATACTAAGCACAGCTGAATAAGAAGCTAAATATAACAAAGATGGTGGTAGAATAAGAAATAAGTGCAGTGGTGGTTGAATGTTGTACGAAATGAGGCTGGTTACAAGAAAAGAAAGAAGATTGAGGAGAATGTTAATCATGAAGGTAAGATTGTGAGATCGTTCAACTTATGTAAAAAGAAAGAAAATGAAGATAAAGTTTAAATTTGATCATGTCAAATGAGTAGAGAGAAAATTTCGTTTTGTTTCTTAAGAGAAGAGAGAAAAATGTTTGGCATTCTCATGCTAACAAATAAAACACATCAATAACAAAAATTTAAAGAAACCAATTTGAATAAATGCATTAATAATCCTGTTTAGTGAATAAGCCACAGTGCAGATTTGATTGTAAAACTAAATGCTGAAGTAATGTAATTGTGTTTTTATTGTGGAAAACCCTAAATGGAAACACCTACAAGTTTATACACTTTAACAAACGTGCATGTTTCTCCTTATATGAGTAAAGTAAAACTCTTGTGTATTTGAGAGACTTTGAACCTTTTATCGCCTTCTTCTTAAACATGCATGAAATTTATTAACTGTATATATTTACTGGTCAGAGCTTACGTCACATTTCCCATAGGTTTCTGAAGAGCGAAAATGAAGCCAATAGGCGGGGTCCTACCGTCGCCATCTTGCTGTTTCGTCATTATCGGAAAATCCCAAAATGGATGAAATGGTAGAGCTGAGTGGGCTCCGTCATGGTGGCGCCAGCAGGAAGTACGCAGCTGTAACCAGTGATAGCGCTCTAACACACATCAAGCAAAAGGACACGCCTTTTAATTTAAGATTAAAATAACATAGAAACTGAAGCATTAGAAAAAAATCCCCCCCCCCCACCGGGGTTTACATGACGGAAAATTGGACCTATTAAACCAAAAAAAAAGTTTTTGGAGCCACTCCGTAAACATGTTTATTTCATAGGACATTTTAGCAACTATGGGCATTGCTCTCTATTGGTGCCAGTCATCTAGCGGTGAGGGGTGAACTGCAATTAATCCGACTTCCGCATTAGCGTCACCATCGGCAGCCAGAGATTGCCGCCTGATCAAATTTCTGGTTTGTTTCTTTTCTTTTTCTTTCTGCCTTTATTCTCTCCTAATGTATTTATCTATGTTATTAATTCATCATTAGTCTTTATTAATAATTTATTTTGTATTAAATTGCCCTTATCTGTGTCGCCCTGTGACATACTGCGACCTGTCCTCAGTGTTTCTTGCCTCTAATCCAGTGTATGCTGGGAAAGAACTGGATTAAGCTGTTGTTTGAGTTTCTTTTTTTTCATTTTTGTCTAATTTGTTTTTCCAGTTTTAATTTTGTAATTTTTTAAAATTATAAGCAGGACTTAAGGGGTTAAACTTTGTTCAGTGATACATCACAATGTATGATTCAGCCTGGGATCCCAAGCAGATCCGATCCACATATAAATACTTTTTCATATCTGTCATAAAATGTCACAACAGAATGATGATCTTTTACCAAAACATGTTTTATATACAACGATAAATCTAACAACTGCGTGTTCAGTACGTTGTGATTTAAGAATCAAACCAACAACCTTCCAACTTCCAACCAGTCTACTTCCCGGCCCGTGTACATAACAAACTCATCTCTTTCCTTCTGCCAACTTCTTTAAACTCCACTATCCCTTTTCCATGTTCTTTTTCCCTCATGCAGTCTTTACCTACTGCTGTTATCTGGGATGGGGGCACCACCTATCCTTCCCATTTCCACCCCTTCCAGCTTGTTGCTATCTTTACCAGTCGGGGTAATCCACTCCTCCCTATGTGCCTGATGCCTGCTACACTCAGCTGTGCCCAGGATTATCTCCCCACAGCGCCCAAGGCCCAGTGCCACAGCTAAGGAGGAATTCACCACTCTCATGGGTGAGGTTGGTCAGCTTGAGACATTGTCTGTGCAGATGAGATCAGAAGCAGATAGAAAGAGATGCACATAAAGTGTTGATATTATTTATGATATTATTATGGGGGAGGGGGATCTGTGGAAAACCAAATTAGCTGCAACATTCTGCATTAAGCACAAATGAACCTGAAAACGTTCCTTGTGATTTTGATGGCTAAACCAGCCGACAGGATGCGATGAAGCAGGATAACAGACTACAAGTGCTTGATTGGTATTTCTCACATTGAATGACCTCATTCTCACTCTACTGTCTTATTAAATGCCATCATCATGTAAACACGTGGTTTGGATGAATTAATCTCAGCTGGAATCACCGATTCCAACAATAAACGATTTCAATGGGATAGATGACATTTTGTCCATGTATATGTAGAGAATGATCTCTGATTCATTCAGCTGTAGAGTTAAAGCCTTAGACGAACAACCAGGGATGAAGAAACCACTGCAGACCCTCGTGCCAACGCATAGCCTTCCATTTTCTGCATCACACCTCTCTCACCTCAACGATTTGAACAGTAAATACACAACCGTTGTCTGGTTTTGCTCTATTTCCTCTGTAAAGAAGGACACATATAGTTCACTTGACAGCACATAGGAAGCAGTTTTGCAAATGTGAAGGGTCTTCTAGATAAATTAAGAATAGCCTTTAGTTCAATGTGATTTTTTTAACCTCTGTTCACAAACCTGCATATGCAGCAACTGTGTCGTCCTGGGAGTTTCATCACCGATGATTGCCAGCTGTGTTACCTTTGTTTTGGTTTTGTTAGCAACCACACACAAAAACTACTGGAAAGTGTTTCATTATTTTTCTAAGAATGGATCTCTTTCTAACTGTTGGGAATGATCTGGCCTGCCATCTGGATCTAAGATTATTTTAAAGATTCGAGATGAGACTATTTTATACACATATAACGCCACAATAAAGGTTCAGAAAATCCAGGAGAAAAATTGATATCAAAGATTGATCTGGATCCTGGGAATTCTGGGTACAGCTGAGCAGAACAGGATCAAATAGAGGAATACATCACGAATATAAATATGCAACAAACACCAGAAAATAACTAAGAAACTGGGTTCATTATCAGAAAATGTGGGAATCTAATAGTGGATCCATGTAAATGTAGGACTAAACCAGACTGTTCGGTGGAAATGAGCTGCTTGACGGAGGTTGTTTTCTGTTTCCTTACAGGTGTAGCAGCTGCTTGTCTGATTTTTCTGTGTTTGTCGAAACCAGCTGATGCTGCTGCTTTCTGGGGTCTTTGTCACCTTTTTCTTCTGTTCTCTCCTGCTTTTCTCTTTTGTTTGCTTTCTCCTTTCTTTAGACGATTCTGTCGGATGCAGCATCGATATATAAATTCAGCAACAGAAAAGCCTAAAAACACAAATACTGAAATCTAAAAATCCTGATGCGGAAAGCATCTGCATTACTGCAGACGCCGCTCCGATCCGTCGGTCGATCTCATGCTCCATCCTTCCGTCACTCGTGAACAAGACCACGAGATACTTGAACTGCTGATTCTCATCCCAGCCGCTTCACACTCGGCTGCGAATTGCTCAAGCGAGAGCTGGAGATCACGACCAAATGAAGCCAAATGAACCACGTCATCTGCAAAAAGCAGAGACCTGAGGTCACCAAGCTGGATCCCCTCAACGCCTCAACTGCGCCTAGAAATCCTGTCCATATAGGTAATGAACAGGATGGGTGATAAAGGGCAGCCTTGGTGGAGTCCAACCCTCACCAGAAACGAATCCAACTTACTGCCAGCAATGCGGACCAAGCTCTACAAATCATACAAATGTATGAAATATAATACAGTATGAAATGTGAAGATATGTTCAACGTGCTTCCTGTCCGTCAGGTAGGCAGACTCACTGTTGTCACCAAGTTACTGCAGCTCTTATTGCAAAAAGGCCTCGATGCCAAACAGCTGCACATTGCTACAATGATATTTTATGCATTTGTAAATGATGGAGCAATAAATTTAGCCTCAGTGGTTGAGCTGATGAATTACAGTAGTATCATTATGATGGTATATAATGTGCACAAGGTTCTGAGGTGGGAAAGATGAAGAAGAAATATCCTTCAACCGGTGTAGTTTTAGCCTTTAGGCTGCGGAAGATTCAGTCCATTTGGGGCTATATCTTGATTTCTAATCCATATATTCAACTTGCTGCGTTCTTATTCAACCTCGTCTCCCCGAGATACTTTCCCATCCAATTTTCTCCCCTTTCTCTCCTTCTCGCTCCCGTCTTCCAGCCCCCCCACCCCCCTCGCTGTTCGGTTTAGATTCGGCGATGGAAAGCTTCATAAACAATTTTCTCCCTTTGCTGTTGAGCCACTTTTACCCAGGCACTGTGTGAATGCCATGCCAATTTCCTGAATCCATACTTCACAGCACCCCCCCGCACACACTTTCTCCCTCTTCTACTCCTCACTCCCTCTGTCCGTCGAAACAATGTCCATGTCAAGACAATTATATCCACTTTCTGCCACACACACTAACTTGCTGTGTTTACCACCGAAGGGCTGGTGGCAGCAAAGCAATTTCCTCCTGATGCGAATGCTGTATCTCTCTCCCTCTCTCTCATTCACAGCCTCTCATGGCTTCTCCAGCCCTGCAGACATCTGATCTCATAAGCGATATATCTGCTGTTATAGCCACTGGCACCTCCTTGCATCCGGCCACCAGCTCTGCCAGTGCTGCTTATTTCTGCTGGGAGGTGGTGGAAGTGTGACAGGCAAAGAGCAGCACAAACTCAGGGCCACCAGCTTTACGCTTTGGGCGAAGTGCGTGTTCAGATTGGCCCAAAACCTGCAGAATCTACCTACTTACCTAACTGTCCCTTAATGTGTCGCCATTTTGCAAGCGTCGTGCATTCTCCTTGCTTTACAATGAACAGCAGCCTCAATCAAAACTTTATGACACCGTCCATCATGCCTGTGTTGGGTATTCTCTCTGGGCAGGCTGCCTTGTAGCAGCTGCATGTGCTTGAAATAGGTGGATAAGGGACATGATTTAGCCCGGTAGAGATGAGTGAGTATTAAAAAGTAAAGAGGTTAGAAACTAAGGTCTCCCTGCAGTAGAGGAAGGCATAAAATAGAGTCATGCAAACACATCCATAGAGGCCAACTAGAGCTGGGAGGCAGAAAATCTGTATTCAAATTGAGAAAATCCAGTGAGTTTCTCCTTTAGGTATAAAAAGTTTCTATACATACAAACCAAACTGGTGTGTGTGTGTGTTTGCTTTTCATGTTATTTTGGTTGCAGCTAATAGGGTTGAGGAGATAAGGCATAAATAAATGAGGTTTCCACCCTTCCTAAGGAGAACACACTCCGTTTCTTTATCCTATTATAATTTGAATATATTAATGAGGTAATGGGGCAAAATAGTTTGATATTCATATGAGTAACATTAAAATAATATAAGCTGTTATCACCAGCCATCAATTTACTTTGACTAAACAATACGTTATCGACCATTTTCTTGTGTGAAGTAACATTTACTTTCCATTTAACAAAGTAAACCATTAAAAAAATCATGTAATTCATGCATCAGGGAATTGTAAAATCATCTGATCCATTTGTTTTAAAATGAGGAAAATGCAATCATGGAGAATCGTAAGCACTCAAATAGAAGGGAAAAGCTGTTTTTTCTTTGTTTTATGATATTTTAATACTCGTTAGACCATATTTTACTTTTTTTATGTTTATATGATGTGAAGCCTTCAGATGGAGAAGAACATAAATAATATGAATGTTATTTTTCTGTGATGGACAGGCATCCTGTCCAGGGTTTACCCCACCCCTCGCCCTATGTCAGCTGGGATTGGCTCCAGCCCCCCCACAGCTCCTTTCGGCAATGAGCAGTAGATAATGGATGGATGAATGTTATTTTTCAAAAGTGTGTATATATGATGCTGCTAAGACAATTAACACATTGGCTGGCAGCCATTGCTGCAGCGGAGAGTGCCATGCTGTCGGCGATTTGGACCATTTTGGCTCAGCTTTAAGAACGGGTAATGTTGAGTTCTGAGACTGCAGATATGGGGGGCCCGTTTTATCGGATGCATGTGTCAGGGTATTTTTGGGTTCACAATGTATTGGATGGGCACGCAGATAGTGTATTGTGGGGACCTTTTTATTTTACACGTACACGGTCAATTCAGCTTTTCATACACAGAAACAGCAAAACCATCTTCAGCAGTGAACTTTCGGATTCAGAAAGATGTCTTTGGCAGCTAAAGATGCTCACTAGGGACGGGCGTATCGATACTCTGGTCTCCTGATCAAAGTATTTGGTTGATAATTTCATATCTGCCAGTGAAAATATTCAATTCAATGTTTTTTTTTTTAGTATCAAGATGCCACTCTTTTAAATAAATACATGCAATTTGTTTTTAAATGAAAAAGAATTTTTAAAAATCACATTAAAATTAAGATATAATAATTAAAGTAAACTAAACTTAGAGTAAAATGGAATTAGCTATATCAAACCTGCAGCCATTTTCTAACGTAAGGCTCTGTCACGGACTTTAAGTGGTTTAATGTTGTTGATATGCTAAAAATCATCTTTTCCAACCAAGACAATGGGACATTTGGCTTTTTTAAATATCATCCCTAATAAGTGTTTTTTTTCTGGATATATGATGGTAAAAAAGTAAAAATAAGGCTTGAAATGAGGATAAAGTGGTTTTCACTGCTGTAAAAAACTTCTATCAGCAAATTATTCTGAAATTCAGATTGTTATTATCACGAGCAAAAACTTTGTTATTTATGCATTAAAATGTTAATTGATTCGTGTCTGATATTTCTCTTTGTATTAATGTCGAGACAGCAGTAAAAAAAAAAAATCCCATATTGATAAATGCAGGTAATGTTTTTGTATTTATTAAACAATGATCTGGTAACTGGCTGAAACGACCTTGGGACCCCATGGTGCTCTAGACCCCCAGCTTGAGAAAGGCTGCTTTATCAGACGGTTAATTCTACATTAAGTCTGAGCGCTTAAGAATCGCTGGAGAGAAAGCAACGACTCAAAAACCCAGTGTCATGTTTGTGGCATGTTTGCACGTTCAGGCTTGTGGTTGGAAAATGAGTTTGATCTCAGCTGACAGCTCCTGAGAATCTCTCATGCTTGGGTCACATGCATTTTCCTCTGGGCTATCCCTGGCGGCAGCAGGAAGTATTTGTGATTCACGCTCTAATCTCCCCGTCACAGATGTCATATTGAGAGCCGAATTGAAGTCGAGCATTTATTGGTGCAGCATTCCACCATGCATTATCAGTGGTTTCTCTCGCATAGCTCGGCTTTCAGCATGTATATCTAATAAAAGATCAAACCGTTTAACTTCAATATTTATTATTAAGGAAAACTATGTGATTTATTTTCATTTCCATCCTTCTGTAAAGTTTTCCTTAAATGCTCGATTCTTTTCTCAACATTTTAAATTATGTCCATACTAAATTCTCCAGAAACATGAAATAAAGAGAATAAGTTTGGTTATTATTGTTTGTATAATCATGGGAATAAATAAAGTCTTTCTGTCAACGTTCTTCAGTCTGGGAGACTTTTTAACTTTTTTATTCTCCAACCAGTAAAGTCAAACCCCTAAAAATTAATTTTCTTTTGTCATGGCCAGTTCAAAAAGCACGGCGTAATGCATTATGAGATCATATCACATCAGCTTGAAGCTCATCACGACCCACACAAGAGCTGATCATGACTCGCTTTATTTTCCTAAATTTGCTTCTTCAGATTAAAAGTCTTGTTTCTAAAATCAGATATTTCTCTGGATTTAAAAAAATATATATTATTATATACTGCTGGTGATAAAACTGTGCAATAGTATCGTCTGAATAGTTCTAGATACATTTTAATGTTCTGCACAATGTTTCATCCTCTTTCCTCCACCAACCTTCTTCCAGAGCTCTTTCTGCATTTAGTCATGTTACACATTTGTGGTTTTTTTTTGTGTTTTTAGTTTTAAAATCATGCTCAATGTTTTGAGTCTTGTTATTCTTCTGTCCCAACTTTCTAAGAATTTATGACTGATGTCAATATCTAGATGAGTCAAAAAGTCTTTTTTAACCTCCTGAGTCTTTACATCCTCATAGGGGGACATCCCGTATTTGGTTGTCTGCAACATAACACTAAACTGTATAATTGGAACCAGTTGATCACTGGTGGTGATGTCAGAAGAGCTGTTGTTTTCAGTTTCAAGTTATTTTTATTTAAAACATGTATAAAAAAAAAAACCTAATATTGTTGTGTGGAGTTTCCTCCTCTTAAATTAAGATGTGTAGGGTTTTGCGTTTATCACCAGCCACTAACCACTTTACAGCTCCTTGATGTATCCATCCGCGCATCTTATGTGCCGGATCCCTTTTCT
>JBAMHX010000004.1:28365541-28375877 GCA_037177515.1 Pseudomugil tenellus
ACTGTTTCACCAACCAAGCACACCCTTTACGGTGGGAGTTATTAGATTATGTGGAGTTAGTCTACTAAAACCGTACAATTGTAAATCATAAATATTTTAGTTACTGGTTGCTTTTAATCTTAAATAGCTAAAGTAAGTCAAACTGAAACTCTGTTCTCAGGTGGATAAATTACAAAGCAAGCTGGAAGTCTCAGATCAACAACGTCTGACAGAATGAAATTAATGCATCTGGACCAGTGTCCCCAGCAGAAGAGGGTTTATTATGCAGGGATGGGAAGGGGTTTACTGCTTCAAGTTGAGGAGTTGAACTATCTTGGGGTCTCATTCGTGAGTCATGATAGAAGGAAGTAGAAGACTGACAGACACATTGGGCCAAAAAGACCTTTTTCCAAAGAGTATCTGAGCGTCCCCCTGAGGTAAGAGTGAGGAGCCGCGCTGAAGGAGGTGACAACACGGAGAGGGAGGTTGGGTTTTTAACAGACACTGTGACACCGGCAGACCCAGCTCAACATAGTAAGATGATGGATGGATGTTGAATTCCCTTAGCATTCTTTTCCTAACAGCTGATTTGCTTCCATTTCTTTCTGACATTTATTTAGGAAAAAAAAGATCCAGGACTTTGCTCATCCCAGAATTATCCTCCCATTTCTTCCAAATACTGACACATTAATCTATGAAACTTTATCCTTAAGGATTCCGTGATTTCTGTTTATGCTCCGTTTACCTACATGAAGAAGTACGGACATTTCAAACATTGTTCGATGTCACTGCCCACATTCTGTCATGTGTACGTCATGAGATGTGTTAGGGAATATGTCCACTAGAAGGCAGTCCGGAGTTCACCGTTCATCCCAGACTTTTGGCTAAATGCAAGCACATCGATGGAGATCACGATAATGCAATCTCCCATATAAATATTAATAAAGGCAGTAGATGGTTGTGTCTAACATTAAATACATTACAGCATCTTCTTCTTTGCTCCATTTTGCTTTCCAGCTATTCTGTGCAACAACACTGCCCCCGTGTTTCTGGAGAAGCTGTTCCGTTTGTCCGGCCTTCTCTCTGAAAACCAAACAAAATGTATACAGTAATTACGCAGAAGTATGCGCATATGTACAGTATACGTACATTTAGCTTAGATCATGCATGAGTCTCCAGTCTGAAGCTCTGCTAGATGAGCCATGCAGTAAACATTTTGTTTCTACCATTAAAAGAAATACGTTACTGAGATGGCACCCGCAAGATTGAAGGGAGATTGGATCGAAGTCAAGATTTGATGCAGTCTTGCTGGTTCCCTATATAAGGCTATTTTTATGAATTGGCCGATCTCTGTGAAGCGCCTTGAGAGGACATTGTCATGAAATGGTGCTATACAAATTAAGTTGAATTTAATTTAATTGAATTGAATTGTCATGTTTACTTTCAGATTCAGTATCTTAAACCCAACTGAAGACCTGGCTCCTCCATGCTAACTTACAAAGAGTCCTGCTAGCTCTATCACCTGTGGTAACTCACACACTCATCATGCATGTTGCTTGTTTTGGCTTTGTAGCTCATCGTCAGTCAGCAGACAACATAGTAGCATCATCACACAGCTGGTGGCTCAGGACTTGGCAGCACATGCGTGTGTAATTTAAGCTATCTATGTGAGGTATGTGACGGCTTATGTGCGCCTCTCTCAGCAAATATTCTTGTTTGCCAACAAAGGAAAACATTAACTTAACAATCCTTGTTTCTGTAGATTAAGGCAGAAGAACACCATAAAATAAATCCTTAATATAATCCCCTCCTATTCAGGGATCCTTATCTTGGTTCCTCAACAATTTCAAATCACCAACTCTGAAAAATTAAACCATGTGATGCTCTCTGTTGCCCACACTGAAGACAATCAACAGCTATGTTTCTATAATCTGCCCCACCGATCTCAGCCTCCAGCTCTAACTTTCACTCACTGCATCTCCCACAACTCTAAACTGTCGCCTAGAAACGATCTACATCACCGAGGATTAAAGTCTGAGGGACATGTAGACATGTCCTGACCATCTTATGCACATGCTCAACTTTCTGAAAGACTGTCAGTTGAAAGTGATGGATGAGGAATGTCAGGCGTTTAAACTCTGTAGCTGTAGACACTGAGTGCCGCGTATACCAGCTTTAACATATTACACTGTAGTTTAGCGCTGAAACTGGCCTGATTAGGGACGGAACACAGATGTCATGGATAGGGAGACGAAAATATGGGCAGAGAAATTAGGCCCACTGTGGGTCAGAAACTTAAATTAAATTTTATTTCACATCTTGAAACCACTTTTCCCTGATATTCAGTTTCCTTAGACCACATGGCAGTTCATGAAAAGACCTTAAGAAGTGTATAGGTAAGTTTAGTGAGGAAGAAATGCTCATTCTCCAGGGTTTCACCTTTCTATCCTACATACTTCTGTCTCACCTTACTCTGTCTTCATTCTGTTGCAGGGTCCAATTATCTTTCTTGCTTTCCACCTTCCAGTAACAGTTCATCAGTCTGATCTAGTTTCTCCATCTTCATTGTACTTTGGTCCATTCTTGGAGCTCTTGAAATACCCTGATGATGCAAATAGAGTTGTACATCCAGTAAATGCAGGTGCCCTGTTGAGCAGAACTGCTGAGCAGTAACCTGCAAAGGTCCGAGACAAGGAAGATGTGATGTGTTTACCAGCAGCACTGCTGCTGCCACTTATCTTGTTATGTCTTCTTCTAAGCATGTACATCATCATAATCCACTGTCGGTATGTTTGCTTCTGTTGGGAACTGCAGTCAGGACCTGGACATGAATTCTGATCTCCACTCTGCCTTCTGATGGATCAAACAGCGAAGAACTGTGTTTCCATTACACCTAGAAATGTGCAAAACCTAAATATTGCAATAAAAATGGAAACACCTACTTTTAGAAAGTAAAAGTTTTTATGCTCTCATGAGGCGATTTTTCAGATGTTTCCATATAGAAGTACATCGCACAGGTGTAATGGAAACACTTTCTCTCCATTTACATCCCCGGGATTGATGTAGTAGGTCATGTGATCGATGAAGATGGTGCCGTATGGAGCAAATAATAAACACAGATTTAAAATTAAATTCTGTTTGTATCAATTGCCTTAATGCCCCTACATCAGGACACCCCAGCACACATCCCAGGACGACATTTTGTGTTGCATGAAAACAGCACGTTGGTTGTGTACATTTTTCTTTAAATTTAATATTTGGGAATTAGTTCTCATTTTTGTGCAGCTGAGTAAAGAAAGACTCAGACTACTTTGCATCACAAGATGTTCCTGAGCTTTTCATGGCCTCTGTTATATCTGCACACTGGATTCCTTCCTCTTCTCAGTCAACAAACAGATAACGTTACATCATTTCAGGTTTTCTAAGTGCTACTGCCTTTCTCACTTTCTGTTAATTCTGTTGAAATATCTGTACAGTTCAATGAATATTTTCTTTTCTTTTCTTCTCCTTTTTTTCTTTTTTTCACGAGCTTAAAACGAGTGTTTTAGTCCTTTTTGCTAGATGCGAAAGGTTCTGGACTGTGGTCAAGATGTGACACAGTGACATCCAAATGTGATGAAGCCACAATATGACAATATCCTCTCACTCTCATTTTTCCAGATAAAGTTTCTGTAATGCTTTTGTAGATGTTACGAGGTTTTCAGCTTCAGTCATGAGAAGATGGCAGTAAATACAACCTTTAACAGAGAACGGCACCGTAAGGCTTGCAGATTTCTAACTGAGTGTCTCAATGACACTCAGGATTTTTTTGTCTCACTTCATCCACAAAGATTTGTACCTAATCTTTGTTCAGGATTTGAAGTGGGCTCTCAGCTGACACGATGTTTGCCAGATGCATGTTTTGAGAAGTTCATGTTCATTGACATGTTGAGGAAATATTAACTGAACTTTCTTGGAGAAAAAGTACAACATGTTGCTCTCTTGCTAGAGTACCAGTGGGATCAGTGTTTGAGGATTTTTCAGGGAAATCATTAGAGTCAAATATGTTCTGGTTCTTCGACTAAAAGTTTTGAGCTTGATGAGCTTTCGTCATCTTTCTCAGATTCTGTTTCTGAGGCTGCCATATACCTTTCTGTTACTTCCCTTCGTGTGGTTTTACATCTACACCCATCATTTCAATGGAGTAGATGATCAACAGCAATGAGGAGTTCTGAGTGTTTGAAACACGTCATGCTATCTAACGGGGAGGGGAACGACATTGTTTCTGTTTTTCTTTATACATCTTGTCCTGTTGAGAATCACAAAAGCATGGTGATGGTCTGGCTGCCAAACAAATTAGCTTTGTCATATGAAGCTTTAGAGATATTAAATATATCCTTAATATATCCTCAAACATGAAGTGTGAGGGATATTATGGTTTCAGCACGATCACCGCCGCCGGATATCCTTTATGTGAGCACGATAACTCAAAGAGTTTTCACAATTGGACGGCATAGGCCTTGTTTATTTACTGCGTATTGTTGAATAACGCTTTAATACTAGACCAACAAAGTAAGCTGAAGTTATAAAAGATGGCAAAAAGATATGGAAGACACAAAAATGATGGAAACAACTTGCAAACAAAAACTATTTGATCAGGTGAGCGCAAGGGTTGTTTAAAATATATTATTATGCTTCAATGATTACATTTAATATGTTCAGAACAACTTTATTAACCCGTTTGAACACTCCATTTGCCCAAACTGTCATGATATCAGGGAAAAAATGCAATGCTGTCAAGAAGTATGTTTATTTTTTAACACATACATATTTGCCATTACATCATCTTACAAAAAATGAGTTGATGTGAGTGTGGTCCTTGAGATCTGCCATCCTATAGCTTGTAGATGCTTCCCTTTTCAAAACACACTTAAAACAAGCTAATTCCCTCTATTGTCTCTCATTCAGCTCTGCAGAGGCTGAAGTACACCGTTAATTTGAGTCAGCTGTGTAGGACAACAGTTGCATCTAAATGGAGCAGGATGGTGGATGGTAGGACTCAACTTGGGCACCCCTGAACTAGCTTTTATCAATATGTGTTAAAGCTTTAAGCTCTTATTCAGTTATCATAGAGGTACAAGCTGCAAATCTGCTTAAATCCTTTGAGATGTTAAAACTGCTGCTCCTGTTCCCTATTTTCACCGCCCCAGGTATTCTACACTTTTATTTTGCATGGGGTGTGTTGCCATAGATCTGTATTACATAAAGCACACTGCAAAATGAAATCAAATGACCCTGCTACCAGTGTTCATAGTGTTTTATCTTTAATGCGTAAGTGGAGCAGAACTACTTTCCTCTGCATTTCAGCCCTTTCCACTACTACCACCTCTGAACAGCTAACTAAACATTTCCAAATAACTAATAAGGCCAGTGAAATAATTGCTTCTTCTATTCATACTGTGCACATCAGCTGTAATCACAGAAGCACTCTAATTGTACTGATTCTAACTCACCCCGTCCTTTTTACTTGCTATCATCAGAACGACACTATAAAGTCTCACAAGCCAGAAAAACATCAACAAAAATGTTTCTTGTCATTTCATGATCCCTTCCAAGAGATTTAAATAGTAAATGTACTTTTATAATACTGCTCACATAACATTGTTATAAACTATCTATTCATCCATCTCTGCATGTTTAAATGTTTTTGAAGATGCATTATTTGTGGTTGAGCTCTGTCAAGAGAGATTTCAGTTACATGTTATAAACAAAGTTATCATTAAACCAAAGTTAACAAAAATAAATGTATTCCCTCTATATTCATTATTTCTTCTACAAATGCAACTGCCCCATGTGACTCCTCATCACCCCTCTTTGAAAGGTCATCTTTTCTGCAAATGCAGGGTTGCCGAACAAAGCGGTCTTTTCTCTGCCACTCAGTCTGTGGTCTCACTCACAGAATGAGAACTTTCAGAAACTAATTACAGAAAAACCATCTTCATCACATTGCCATTATAGAGGGAGAGGGGACAGGCCTGCTGACTCCCAGAGCTCCTGTGGAGAGCAAGGCTCTGATACACTTAGTCGCAGCCCTGCTTTAATTGTGCAGAAAATGTGATTTGTGCCCCTGCTTCACTTTCTAGGGAAAGTGCTGTTCACAGTTGGGGGTGATCCAGTCGCATGAATAGCTCTGCTATTCAACCACCCTGGGACCTTTGCATGTGTGGGTATGTGTGTGTGCTGGCATAGCAGTTTCTGAGTGTTTGTCTATGTCCTTCATTGGTAAGCAAGATTTCTGGAATACACCTAACGGACCTAAGAAACACAACTGCACGGTTGTGTGTTAGTCTCAAATAGAAGAAAAATGTAATATTTTTCTTTCATCTTTTTCTCAGATAATAACAAAAAATTAGGTAAGCAACATTCAGATGGTCTCCTAAATCACGAAGTTTTTTTTATTTATAAGCTGCTGATCTGCCATCTGAAGATGGAGAGTAAATGTGGATTTAGGAATATTAAGTAAACTACACACACACACACGCACACACACACAGACACACACACACACACACACACACACACACACACACACACACACACACACCCACACACATTCAGGCCAGAATGAGAGTTTGAAAGAATAAGATTGGAAAAGGGGAGATGGGTAGACTGAAGGGAGTGATATGGGCTTTGAAACATCTTGAGGGAGACAGAAAGAGAATTGTAAAGTGCAAGAAGGAGCGGGGAGGGGAGGGGTTGGGGGAGGTGGGAGGGCGAAGTAGAGACACTGGCAGTGGATGAGAGAAACCGAGAGGTGGGGGTGGGTGTAGCGAAGAGGAGAGTAGGAGTAAAAGAGACTTATAGAGCAAAGGAAGAAATCCTTAACATACACCCCTCACCTGGATATGGTGCTTGTGAGCTTCGCTAAAAAACTGCTGATGTGACATGAAGAGCGAGAGCTAGCTTCTCGGTGCAGAGAAAAGTGCTTACTGGCTCTTCTTGTAAGGGAAAAAGGCTTGAGGTACACGCCTCACATATCCTCTTTGTTTGGAGACTTTGCAGTGGCCAGCACTTTCTATCTCCCCTCTATCTGTTCTCCATTTTTTCATTTTCTTATTCATTCCGTTTGTTCTTCTTCTTCTCAACACTTTCCTTGGACACACTTGCAACGCCTGGCAGGCTGGTTTTGGATCGATTTGTTCCAGAATAATCCCTGGCAGTGTAGCTTTGGCTGAAGTTTACTGTTGTTCTTCTTATTAACACTGTTTCACTTCAGGAATGCGGTTATGGATTGAACCTGGTGAAAACTTGTTGTTTGGTCTGAGAGGAGGGTGCTTCATCTGCAACTAAAAGACACCACCATTAGTTTGATTGATTAAAGTCCACCTATAACACAATCACATATATCCTCTTTTCATTTGTGTCAGGAAAACACAGTCCAGTATTATGAAACAGATTTATTTGCAGAATAAAATCTATTAGCTTGCATAAAATAATATTTTAATAAAGAAAGTAATCAAACAAATAAAGAATATTTGCAGTAGAAAGTTTTTACTGACACAATGCCTTTACTGACTCTTTATCGACCTAAATCCAGACTTTCATCAGCATATATCACACTTTGCCTGTAATGTATTCAGGCTTTAATGGCCGTCATGACAAAATGTGTAAAAGTAGATAAACAGACACCTACACATAAGTAAAGTGCTTGTAAATAAATAAATTATCCTGAAAAATCATTATATTTAAGCTAGTTGGTCTTGTGGGCTGCACGGTGGTGAGGTGGTTAGCGCTGTAGCCTCATCGCAAGCAGGTTGCCGGTTCTATCCCCGGCTCGGGCGGTGGCCTATCTGTGTGGAGTTTGCATGTTCTCCCAGTGTTAGCGTGGGTTCTCTCCGGGTTCTCCGGCTTCCTCTCAGAGTCCAAAAACATGGACCTGCTGATTGGAAACTCTAAATTGACCTTAGTGTGTGTGTATGCATGGCTGTTAGTCTATATGTGTGGCCCTGTGATAGACTGGCGAACTGTCCAGGGTGTACCCCACCTTTCACGGGTTGGATGCTGGGATTGGCTCCAGCGACCCCGTTTGGAAATAAGCTGTAGAAATGGATGGATGGATAGTTGGTCTTGTTTTTGCAGGATAGTATTATAACAAAATGTTATATATTTGCTGATATACTGCTGATATATTATTTTATGACATTTAATTTACAAAATGCTATTTTGATCCCTGCTTTTGCAAATACATGTTAAAAGTGTTTTTCACTATTTTACTTCATTCTCGCAATTACCACGAAGAGAACTTAAATTTGACAGATACATACATTTCTACTAGCACACTCTGCTAAATGTATGTGCACTAAAAACACAACATTGACAAAAACATTTTATTTGGAACATCCTGTAATGTATCAGTAGACATCTTCTCTGGTTAACCAATCACCTGCTACTGCTTTTGAAATCATTTGAACAAAAATGGCTAATACCAATGGATAATGCATGCTAACTTTGTTCCAAAGCTATGCTAGCTTAACTTGCTTATACAATAATTTTATCAACAGCCTTTTACTCTTTAAGATAATACATAACAGTTAAATTGTGAAGCTAACTCCATTGTTATAAAGTGAGACAGTGACTGACAGATGTCGTTACTTAATTTATAATTGTATATTTTGTATTTATAACATAAGTCCATGTAAGCAAAGGAATAAAGGTTAACAGCTCAACAATAGAATATTGAGAAAAACAAAACGCATTTCAAACCAAACAAACTTAAACATACATGTTGAAAACAAGAAAACGGCTCTGTGTGTTTGTGTTTTAATTAAGTCTCCTGGGCTTTTCTGTCTGAATCATTACATGTGGAGAATCTTATGAGATACCACTGAAAAGAGAAACTTTTAAGACTTATGGTGCTCACTTTGGAATAAGGTGAAAAAATCAAACATGCATTCAGTAATGATGTTAGCAAGGCTCAGTAGTAGTATAAGCCAGGAGAAATAGTACTGCATAGGTTACAGATTCTGCCAAATGTGTTCATTATTAGCATTAGCATTATTAGCTTCAGTCAACCATCTTCTTAAGACTTCAATTTCATAATTTTTGCAGCATGGACTGTTGTTTTCTGAAAGAGGCTCAATAACTGCCACCCCCTGCTGAAAAAAAAATACAAGGGATTTTTTGAATCTCAGGGTTTGTCTTTCCATTTCTAAATCCCTGTGGTTTTGTAATCACTCTTTCTAAACCATCTTAATCTTTTAATTCACTTGTATGGCTAGCTCATTCTTTCCACCAGCGGCACTTTGTAGCGTCTAATCCTCTAAACTGCAGGAGATTTCCTGACCAGCACTAACCTCAGCACACATTAAAAGACATAACCAAAATATATGTATGTGCATGAGGAGAGAACAACAGCTCTCACTGGAGAGGACATTAAACTGGCTTTAGGTCTTCCGGTCAGCAAATCTCCTGCAGTGAATTAGAGAGTAATCCCATTCTTATTGATATAACCCTCACTGTCTCAGTGGAAGTAATTGGAGATAATTTCTGATTATTGTAATGCTTTCTGGTATACTTTGCGTTTCTTTCACTAAACAAGATGTACAGCAGTCTTTCTGTGTTTGACTTTGGAAAATTTAAACAGTGGAATATCCTTACTTAACAAGGTTACTTTAAATTAATTTGTTTCATGTCTATTTTTAACAATATGAGCGTCAGCCAGGTGGAGGTAACAGTGGCCGGGGTACATGATGATTTTAATTGAGAATTAAAGTGTTCTTCGTGTTAAAAAGCTGATTGTAATTCTAAATTACGGTTTTCATGGAAACAACATTTTCCTTTTCTTACTTTCTTTTTAACTTGTCTTGTCCAACATTAAAAAAGCTGAATGATGGTCCTGTTGCTGTGTAGTGCTGAGCAAGTTTACTTTATCAAGAGCTAAAAAGAGCTACAAAGAGGTCATGTGTTTCGGATGAAGAAATAAAAAAACATGAAAACATGCAATAGAAAATGAAGCAAGGCTGGTTGCTAGTGAGTAGATTTGCAGTAGAACTCTGTCATCATACAGAAAGTGTTGTGTCACGTCATGTTTATTAGGTTTCAGTTGGGTCTGCTTCCTGTTTTTGTTTTGAAAATCTAATGTCCCTCTCATTTCAGGTGTCTTGTCCTTCCTGTCTGTCTGATGGGATGGATTTTACCTGGCATCCATTTCCTCCTGCCATTGAATATAATCACAGTAATTTCTTTAAAGTAATTTCTTCAAGTAAAACCTGTCTGTAAATTGTGACCCCATTACAAAGACCACAGGTAGGTCAGGAGGACCGTGAGAGGGGGGAGGGGGGGGGGGGGGGGGGGGGGGGGGGGGGGGGGGGGGGGGGGG
>JBAMHX010000004.1:28406197-28422555 GCA_037177515.1 Pseudomugil tenellus
CCCCCCCCCCCCCCCCCCCCCCCCCCCCCCCCCCCCCCCCCCCCCCCCCCCCCCCCCCCCCCCCCCCCAACAAAATTTTTCTTAACCAGCTCCTGTATCATAAATACACAGGTCGCATTTGCAAACATGCTGAAGTTTCATCCTTTTTTTTTTTTTTCAAAAACTTTGACCAACAAATAATCTTTTACGAATATGATTATTGAAAACAACTATATATTAATACTTACAATGAAGTGGTGAATAAATCTTTCAGACACCTGAACACACCTTCGTTCCACATTCTGCCGTCCATATAATCCTCTAAAGCAGTGGTCTCAAACCGGGGTTGGTGGGATCATTTAAGGGCGTCGCCAGATAGTTGCAGAAAATATGGATCAAACATTTATCAAATATATTTGGGATGTTTACCAAGGCTGTCAAAATTAAACCATTAATGAATATATTTGTATGAATGTATATCTGTAAAATCAGCTATTTTTAACACATTAACACGTGGACAACAAAGTTAGTACACACATCTTAAACATTTTGTTTCTCCTGCGCATATGAATGAAACATGCATGGTAACATTTGTATTATTGTTTTAAATTATTTTAATTTAACTTATGATTTTTGCTGTTTTTATAATCTTTTTCAACATCTGTAATGCTTTTTATGTTTTTATGTAAAACCCATTATGTAAAGCATGTTTTGTACATCAAACATGCTGTACAAATCAACTTGCCTCATTAGAAATTTTAATTTCAGATTATCTCTGCAGGAGAAGCAGATTTTTCAGCACGCAGGAGGTAATCTGAAATAATTTTACCTTCCTTATAAATATTATGACAAGTTTCCAGTCTTACATATAGACTATGACGCATAATCTGCCACACATTTGAGCCGTGGGGGGGGGGGGGGGGGGTTGGCACACCAACATCAATGTATTTTCTCTCAAGGGTCATGAGGAAACAGTTTACAAACCACTGCTCTTAAAGGTGCCATTCTGGCATCTCAAACTTTCCAGACTTTCTCAAACCATATGCAGGTGTTGAAGATGTGCTATGTGAACCATCATGGTGTCTCTTGGGTTCTACAATGTTCCGTAACTGCATTTCATGGTAGCCTGGATTTTTACAGCTAATGATAATTTCATCATCTAGCCCATTTAATGTGTTTTAGGTGAAAAGGGATCCTGTCACCTGTCACATCTTGGCATTTCAACCGCCGCATTGCGTTCAGCATCTGATCACGAGTGTTGGTGTCATTCTGCGCTCCTGCCCGGACTCATGGTGTGGAGAATATGATGATGAGACAGCGCTGATAAAATATTGAGCAGAATAACACTTGAGATTTGAGATACCTTCTGTCCTTACTGAATGTTTTTCTCATAAATCAATGTAATATCTCTCACATCTAAGTTATACAAACTGGCTCCAGTTTATTAATTCACCAGCAGCAGCTGGAAATTTCCCCTTCAAAACGTTCAAACCCACAGGTCAAATATGGCTCAGGTGGGCATTTTACATCAAAGTTCTTGCCATAGACGCCAGCTTTTAAGTGGTAAGAAGATACCCCTTGCATGCCCTGACCACTTGTTTGTGCAAGCTAATGTTGTCTAAATCACCTGCAGTGAATCGGAGAACTACTCAAACTATTGTCAGACTACCAGTGAAGGAAGGAAAGAGTTTTTGTCACAAATTCAGTAGCTGCCAGAAACGTGTCATCATTCGTTTTTCTGCAGAAGAAAAGCTTCATTCTTTAAATAACCTTTGCCAAAAAACATTTTAGAAACTTAAGGGAGTGAAATAAAAAGGGTGAACCTCCATATTAATAGTGCCTTCTTTTTTCAAAGTTTGACATGGGATTTGTAAAATTTGGGGTCATCACACGGGATATTGCACTGCAGACCGTGTGCATGTGTTTTGTTGCTCGTTGGTATGTTATTATTGTTATGCAGATTTAGCTTTTTGGTTAGAATTATTATTAAATCTTGAGGCAATCAATGTAACACAAATATTCCATAAATACATTCAGATGTGTATTAATCTGTTTTTGACTTGTTTTCTTATCAGCAGTCGTTAAAAAATGTTTTCTGCTTCACTGTGAGTTGAGATCTGAACATTGAAAAAAAAATTAAAGCAGAAGGAAAAATGTATGATTCAGATTTCCTTCATGTTGCTGTTGGCAGCAAAATGCAGATGTTTGAGTGATAAACAGCTGAATTTTTGTGCTCAGTCATTCCCATTGACTGTATATATTTACTGGACAGAGCATACGTCATGTTTCCCATAGGTTTCTGAAGAGCGAAAATGAAGCCAATAGGCGGATCCCACCGTCGCCATCTAGCTGTCATTATCGGAAAATCCCAAAATGGATGGAAAGGTGGAGCTGAGAGGGGTCCTTCACAGTGGAGCCAGCAGGAAGTATGCAGCTGTAACCAGTGATAGCGCTCTAAAAAAATTCAACATTTCTCGCTATTAGTTTCAGTCATCTAGCAGTGAGGGGTGAACTGCAATTAATCCAACTTCTGCATTAGCGTCACCATCGGCAGCCAGAGATTGCCGCCTGGTCATTCCACACAAACGAAAATATTTTTATGAAGAAAAGAAAACTAGACAAATACATAAAATATGTATTTGGGTGACTAAAACTTATTAAGAGAGAAAACTAGCCAGAAATGACAGAAAAATAGTTTACCATCGAGTAAGCAGCAAACTCACTGAGAGAAACACAGCCAGTCTCATCTCGGAGCACAAAATGTTGCTGTTTTATTATAAAGGTTAAAGAATTAAAGCATCACTACACTGTATGAGCTTCAGGCTGAACCGTTATGACTGTGGATAGCTCATCCCCTCACCACTGGGGTTGTTTGGTGGTTATTTGTCTCCCTGTGGTGACCCTGTGATGGACTGGAGACCTGCCCATGGCATACCCTGCCTTTCACCTAATACCTGCTGTGATAGGCACCCGCCCCCCTACAGACCTGATTTGGAATAAGCGAGTACAGAAAATGGATGGATGAGCTTAAAAACAGTTACACACTTACATCTGTCTTTTAAAACGGTAAGCTTCTCTTCATTTCATAGTACATAAAACTGTCAGGTGCATGGAAGATGAAGGCCTAAAAGCAGGTGAGGTAGACTTCACAAGTACCGTTATTAAATAAAGAACACACTGACCTGCATGAAGGAACACGAATAATATTAAAAAAACAAGACCCTATAAGAAACACTGATAAATATCAAAGACATGAAGAAAGACAAAACATGCGGCCGGGTGGGAAGGATCTAGCACTGAAGACCAGAAACCAAGGGGGGGATGCTGA
Source organism: Pseudomugil tenellus (assembly GCA_037177515.1). NCBI lineage: Eukaryota > Metazoa > Chordata > Actinopteri > Atheriniformes > Pseudomugilidae > Pseudomugil > Pseudomugil tenellus. Next base: position 28,409,505 of record JBAMHX010000004.1, read on the forward strand.
GGAAAGACATGCAGCAGATGGTGTAATAAGCCAGAAACCAGGTGACCAGAAATTAAACTGAACAAAAGTAACAAAAGAGCTGATTTTACAAAATAAAACACAAATATAAACCAGGATATGAATTCCTTCACAAAATGTTGCCACACAAAGCATTTGAACCAGTGTGACAGCCCCAAATATCACCGTTATTCTTACACTACAAGATCATGCTTCTGACACCTGCAATGCATCCGCATATTTCACGTTGCTAACACTTTTTCTCCGGTGTCCAACCGTAACGCATGATTGTATCGTTTGCACCTCCTGCTCACGGCCAGCTGCTGTGTCGTTACCTTAAATCTAATCAACAAAAGACAGAAAATCCCAGAACCAATGTCTATGATAATGTTAGAAATCATTTAAAACAGTAAAGAGCCATTTAGGCTGGATGCAGAAGACAGAAAAGCAGACAAATAGACTGTTTTGTCCATCTTCTGTATTTCAGGAGCTAGCTGTCTGTTATGATGCAAAAAACAAAGTAATACCACTGGTGGGGGCAGTGTTTAGTTTTATGGCTTAGACAGAACCAGTAAAAGGAATAAACCAGAGAAGAAGACAAAGTATAAACTACCAAAATAAAAGTACCTGAAAAAGAATTGAAACAACAATGTTGTATTTTTGGACAGTTGCAAATGACTTTATAACCACGACCAACTGCTGTCCACACACCGACATGAACCCTGAACTCAGCACTGCCCACTAATGGATGAACTGACATAACAACTATAACAAAGTAAAAGACGCTTGGAAGTAGGAGGCGTTTAACAACGTTTGAGATGTGCGTCTTCATTTACTGTTGGTAGGGAGCATAAAAGGACTCTACATTGTGTAAGGTCCAAAAACAACATTCCTTCATCTGTGATATAAATATGCCACAGAAACTGACCTTTTCATATCTGCAGCCATGATTGATTAAAGTTTGGCTACAAATATAAAATGTGTGTTAATAATGAGACATTCTTGGTTTGTGTGATGTTGCATAAATGTTAGTTTTTAAAATAAAATGGTTTAAAAACAAGTTCCAAATCTTTATTGCAAAACTATTATATTTAGTTCATAAGAACAATTTTTGATAAAAGGTCTAATTCAGGCGCACTGTGCAAAGATAGATCATCACGTTTAAACTTTTCTGTTTCCATTAATACCTTCATTGCTTCAGTTTAGTTTAATGGTGGAAAAGGGAAATTATCTAAAAGAAATATCAAAAATATCAAATCAAAGCAGCACAAACTCTTGATCTTGATTTCAAGATATTCCAGATAATTTACAGTTTTCAAATAAGGCATTAGTAAGAAAATGTGCAAAGTGCTGTTACGTAGCACTGCACACAAAGCCATGTTGTTATGTTGCACTACAGACCTTTCAGGTCTTTGTCTCCATTATGTTGGCCTGTACATTCTTATGTTGGGCTCGCAGACTCAAAAATATGACATCCTGTCATTTGCTTTTACATAGGATCCACTCTAACAGACCAACTTCTGGCATGCTAATGGTTGGGAGTCTTAATTAAAATGTCAAGGTGGCGTGATGTCCCATTAAGGCTTCCCTCCCCTTCCCATTCCTTTTCTGCTTCTGATCCTCCCCAGGGACCTATTAAGCCCAGGCCAAAATGATTGAAGTTCAAAGAGGTGAGCCCGAAGGTTGGATGCTCATCGCTTCGCGCTTCGTCGTCGTCTCAGCATCCTCCAACCCTGACCTTTAGTAAGACAGCCATCCCCGCTAATGTGCTCGCATATCTAATGAGAAAGGGCTTTAGATTCAGCCCTCCCTGTCAGCCATCTAGGCGATAATGCCACCAACCGTTACCATAACCGGTCTCCCTCTACTTCCCCAGCTGTCTTTCTCTTTTCTTTACCTGTTTTGTCTCTCCCTGTCTTCTTTCCTCCAAGGAAAGGTTATTGGAAAGGACAGGCCACTGCCTGCTTTTCATAACAGGCTGTGTGGCTGTCACTGCCATGGCAGGGCCTTTCTAATAAGCTTCTCTAATATATGGACACAAGGGTGATTCAACCACATAAATCAAATTGTGAGACAGTGCCAATAATGTTTGTTATTCAAATAATCAGACCAACAATGGACGATTCAGCGAGGAGCATGAAGACTTGTAGTGGAGGTGCGACCATCCAAAGTGGCAGTTGTGAAGTTGTTTTCTGTAACAACATAATGCAACGTGGTTGAACTTGATCTTTGCCACAGATAGGTCTTTTAGTTCTATCTGATAAGAGCAAGACACCCCCCTCCCTGGAGGTTAAAGGCAGCATTGGGATGCTTCTAATGAAGCTGAACTGTGTTGAAACGAGGCATGAATGCTTTTGTAAGTTATGGCTCTTTGTGTGTGTGTGATTAAGTGTTGATTGCATCTTAACTTGTACTTCTAGCAGATCTCCACAACAATAACCTCCACCTCAACCTTCCCTCTTGACCTCTCCAGAGACAATTATCCCTTCCTGACAGCCCCACACACCCACCAACTTCTTAATGGCTGTGGGTAGGATGGGGTCAAGGTAATCACTGGGCCGTGCATATTTGTACCCACTCACTTCATCAGTGTGAGATTACCAACAGGGAAATCAATGAGCGGTGCCCTAATGAAGGATCTGCACTTATGCCCAATGGACCTGTTAGTTTTTATCTTTTCTCCTAATATGGTATCAACGAGGTCCCCTGATACTGTGGCTCATGTGTCATAGACTCTGCTACTGCAACTCGAGTGCGTGTGGTCATGTGGTGATCGTAGCAGTCATGGAATTCTCATACTGTGCTGAGCGTGAAAAAGTTTAGCATATTCAAAGTTTTCAGCACACAAAGCAGCAGGGCGGCTTTCATTAGCAATCAAGCTGAACAAGTGTCTACAAGCTGAGTGGGCTTCGTTATACTCAGGCCGAAACTGTGCGCGTCCGAAATAAATTTAAAAAATCATTACCATCAAGTAATAAATATTTTCAGGAGTGAAAAAGGGGCAGAAATTCTGGGACTCTGTTCTCCATTTTTCGGTTTTCATATTTCATGAGTTTGGCCAGGCAATATTTTGCCATCCAGTCTTCCTCGTATGTGTCACACACACTGTACAGTTTATGATGCATAAACACAACTACGTTGTGGACAGAAATGCACACACACAGACACACACACATACAGAGATACCTCTGCAAACACACAACTGCCTGGCCTTCGGTCTGCTGCGCTCCAGCGACCCTATCTTATTAAAGCCTGTCAGCATAGCTAGCAGTATCATAAGCTTTTTATTATTGACTCGGAAAATATGATAATTTGGAAATCACAGGCCGCCTCCTAAAGACTCCACCATCACTTTCAATTTTAGCTGCTCTCCCTTCTTTTAATGGGAATGATGAGATAGCAGGAACTTCACAAGCTTCATGAGTTACACTCTCTCCATTTCCCCTTCACATGTTAACTTATTTATTTATTATTTATGTTTTTTTAATTAGTACATCATAATTGAGGTCTGTCACCTATTACACCTTCAAAGAAAGCTAAAACAAATTTAATTAAAACTGGTATCTCTGCTTGTAGGGGGAATTCAATTATGTTTGATGGAGGAGAGATTGCCAACTGCACAATGATTTCTTTAATAAATCTGTTTCTTCACCTTTTACTGTTTTTTTTTTTTTTTGTTTGTTTGTTTGTTTTTTTGCGCAGAATACCAGGAACTAATCCTAATGAGAATTCATGTCTGACCCAGTGCTGTGCAGGTTCTTTCAGTAATCTGAATGATTTTTATTTGTTAAAGTGAATCCATCTGCAGGGAAAAAGAAGCTGAGACTAAACACGGTTTATCTATTTCAGTTTTTTTAATTAAGAAAGAGGCTAGTTCACAGATGATGAGATACCAGCTGAAAGCAAACCTACCAAGATGCCTTCATTTTTTTCCTCTTCTTTCTTAGTCCCCCTCCTCCCTCACAGGTCTCTCAGCATTCTGGGATTACCTCCCTATCTATTCTTTGCATTCCCAGAGGCTCGCTGTGTGATCCATAATTCAGCAGTTTCCCCTATTTCTTGCCAAACTAGAATTTGAACTGTCCCATAATCTCCATCTGGCACTTGGAGGCTTAATCGGAGTAAACACTGTTGCTTCAATATTTTATTGACCTTCCATCTTGATAAGACATAAATGGCATTTCTAATCTGGAGAGAAGAAATCTCCGAACAGAGGACAGGTCGACTGGCACAGCATGAGGGTGGTCCTTCCAAAAGGTGTTGACAAAAAGGGAGCAAGGTGGGCCAGCGTGCAGCAGGTTCCTTTGGTAACAATAAAATCCTTCTGCTTACAACAAAAAGCTGCTGTTCCTTGACTGTACAATGCAAAGTTGGTTCTGAAGACAATGCAGGCTCTTCTCTGCAGACAGATGAGCTTGGAGAACCTGCTGCAGGGCGAAAATGGCTACATGAATGATCTGATAGAAGATAAAAGTTGCCGATTCTGTATGAATCTGGAAAGGCAGCAGTACAATGCGTAAAATCGTAGATCACTCAGGTGTTATTATGAAACTGTCCAACTTTTCCCATGTCCATTTTGTGGCTGTGATATTTACACCTTTTGACTCATGCATGCAGTTTTTCTGGACTGAGCAGACATCTTAATCTAAACAGAACCATGAAAATTCATTTCTTAAAGAAACTATTTTTGCAGAATTGCAACTGCATGCTTTTGCTTCTATTTTCCATTATGTGGGCTGAGTGACAAAGATATTACAAATAGCACCTTAACTGCTGCCATGCTCACTCAGCCAGTGATGCGATTTTGAAGGTGGCTCTCCACAATTTCACCCCCTTCTCCCCATTTTCCTTTTGATCTTGCCTGTTATTATCATCTCACAATCCCAGGTTTGAGTAGGTGGCTTCTTGGCCTCTTGCCCATCTGCCAGGCTATTCACTGCTGGAGCTTTACCTAAAACTTCTTAAATTGTCCCAAAACTTTTAATTCCAGTTGACAAATAAGCAGCCTGATATTCTGTTAACAATCCTCACACCTGCATACAATTTCACACTGACTTAAACAACTGAATGGTTGGGTAAGGACGAAGAGCATCCCACGGTTATATATTTGTGCACATTTTACATTGAAAATAGATCCATTAGGGCCAAAGGTATTTATTCCTCCAGCAGATCTTGTGGAAGTGAGAAAGATGAAAAATTGGCCAAGGCAAGCGGCTCAGAGCTAATGGATCAAAATTACCCGTCACAAAGTTTGGACCAAAGCTGACAAAATAGCTTTTTTTCCTACTAACCCCCTTTCTCCCTCATCCCTCCCTTCCCCTTCTTTCATACAGCCCGCATCTCAATATGAAACACAGACAGAGAAATCCATCTGTAACGCAGGCATTGTCAGCGACGCGCAATTTACACCCATCCTTCTCTGCAGCTGTTCCTGTGCTTGATGGCGTGATAAATTAATCTTTTTCTGTGCCACTGCGTCAATTCTTTTAAAAGAATACATTAAGACACGTTAGAGATATTTTTTTCCTGAAGTAAACATTTTTTTCCATCTCCTCTCTCAGTCACCATGACAAATCATATTCTAAGATGAAGAGAGAAAGCATAGAGAACAGAGAGGAAGCGGAGAAATGAGAAGGGCGAGTGACAGGGATGAGGAGAAAAGAGAGATTTTAAGGAGCTGAAGTGTATAGCTGCAACCTCTGTCAAAGTGTGGGATTTAAGTATTCGTCAACATCTTCTGAAGATGAATTTTGTGGTCATAGGTGATCAAACGTAGTGTCTGACATTCATTCTCATTGCCAGCGATGACAGATTGAGCAGTGCTCAGCGGCTCCTGATGTAATCTAACCCACAAAAGTGACCAGGAAGCCATCATTTGTCTGTATGTCTTCGAAGCATCTCAGATTGTTCATAAACTGCAGTGCACATAGGAGGATTCATACAGCACCCCGTGTCCTCATACATTTCAACAGCTACACAGATCAAAACCTCCAGCTGCACCTGAAATGTGTAGATCCACCAAGCATCTATGTTAGGTTTTTGGTTTCCTGTTTTGTTTTGTAGTCTTCTTGTTTTGCCCTGTGTTTTTGACTTTGCTTCTTGTCTTGTTAGTTAGTTTCAACTGGGGTTGATTCGTTATTGTGTACACATGTGGTGTATATATGTCTGTTGGTTTCTGTTCTGTTTGCTGGATCATTAGTTATTTTGTTTGTAGTTAGTGCCTTAGTTGTTGTGAGTGTAAGTGCTGTTTTCTGCAATAAACCCTGTTAATCTGCATCCTGGCTGCCTCATGCTTGTCCTCCTCACCTGCGTTTGGGTCCACCACCTCCATGCATCGTAACAATCTAAGGTTTGTGTTGAAGATTAAGCCCTTATATGGCTATTAGCTGATGTGTTTTATATTATCGACTGGGGGTTAACCTGTTGGCAGCGTGTTCTTGGTCAATCCAAAACACTCCAAAGCTAGTAGTGTTACAAATGCTGACGGTTAGCATAGATACTTAAAACATATCAGAAAAACGTATCAGAAAATAAACATTTCTTCAGTGAAAATAAGGTGCAGAATGACTCAAAAGCCTTTCTGTTTCTCTTGAAACTGTTACATTCTGATTACAATTGCTCAGATGCTTGTGTGCTAGAAGCTTTTGGTGTGTTAGCTTAGCATTGTGCTAGCAGTGTTTTTCACCTCGCATGTAGATTAAAACCACTTGTCATCTCAAGCTTTCTTGTGTGGAGTTTTATTATTCTCCCAAGATTTTTCTCTGACTGCTACACGTCTTTGCTGCCCAGATTTGTCTGGTTTGAAGGCAAACTGTGTCTGTCTCTGTGTTATTCCTTTGATGGACTTGTGACCTGTTGTCCAGAGTGTGTTGTCCATTCTTTCTGTCCCTGAGGCAAGTCAAGCTAAAGGACAGATAGATGGATGAATGGATTCATACTGATTTTATTTTCATTTTTTTGCAAATGATATTCCACAAACTTGTTGTTTTAATTCAACAACATATTACAATTTGTGCATCTATACACATCATGTTACTTAAAGATATGGAATGACAAAAGTGGCTGAACAGAAAAATTATTTAATATCAGTTAGGTTTTATAACAGAAGATTGGACTTTATAACATGTTTAATTATTACCACATGTTAAGTTGTCATTGCAATGACAAATTTATATTAATAGCAAAAAGAGAAATACATATTTTATATACCAAGATGAAAATAGTCTGTTTTGTTTGGGTCAGTAGAGAGATTATTAAAGTGCTAGTAATGAAATTTGGCCCCCTCTTTGGCCGTAGACTGCACCCTGTCTCTTTTCTGAGCTCTCACAGGAAGTGTGCTGATTTCCCACTGCTGCCATGTGACGTGGTACCATAAAGCAAAACTGTGTTGTGAAAAATATTGTGAAGTATGTTTCCTCAGCTTAGGGATGCTGCAGGGCAGTGACGATACCAGGAATGTTTACTATGGATGTTTTTGTGTCATCAAAACAAGTCAGAAGTCAGAGTTTTAAACCGTTTGTGCCTTTGGGTATAGCTAAATGACAATGTGTTCTTGTTATTTGCTCTTAATTAAGTTTATTATTTAATTTTTTAATTGAAATTTCACTGGCAAGTTTATAATTTGCTTTAAATGTCTGTATCATGAATAAGCAGAATTATTTACCCACATTGGTTTTTTTTGTTTACAAAAAGGCCCGTAGAGAGTTTCGAATCAACAAGCTATTTTTCTGGTGTCTTTTGTTTGCGTTGACACTGATTTGCAATCCATTAGGGATGCATTTGGGGTCAGATACTATGTGTGTGTATTCACACTCAGTATTCATAAAAAAGATGATTTGGAGCATGTAGATGACTTGTTTTAGTGAACCGAATCCATCAAAAAGCATTTATCCTCATTAGTGATGAAGGTTTGGACAGTTTGCAAGACACACGACGACTCTTTTGATATATCACACAATTAACCACTCCTCTGTTTTTACATTCTGGTCCACATTCTTTACCAGTGAACTGTAATGGGATTTAATAATACTCATATTGTACTTGCCATCAGCAAATACTCAGATGTAAGTAAGGAATGTGAATCAATGCATTCTTACATTTAAGTTTGTTGTTCACACAGAAATGTGTGTTTGACAATGTTATGGAAGGAAACTAAAACAGTTAAGAAATCATTTTTAATATAAAAAACATATTTGACATTAAAACAAAATTATGACAACAGTATTAGCAGTAGTATCTACCCAGTTGCTTTTTTCAGGAACATTATGCCAAGTTATAGCTCGTGCATCCCTAATTTTACCTTTCAGAAGCATTTTGTCATGGCTGATGGATGCAGGTGCAGTTTGGATTAACCTACAGTGATTTTGCATCACTTATTCAAAAAAAAGTAGGAATAGATCAGTTTGAATGCCAAGCTGTTCCTAAACAGTATGACACATACATTAGTTCAGCTGGTTTAAATTAGTCACTTGAGCCCAAATATACTATACCTGACAAAGACACGCTCCAGGGCTGGAATAACCAGGATCCACTTAGCTTTCAGCGCAGCCAGAGATAAGCTTTGAATGAGAGAGCACCCAGGTGCACATAGAGATGGATGAGAGGGGATCAAGGTACCCCAGGGACGCAGAGACCTCCAACTCCCCCACTGTGGAGCAACCCCTGCTGGGCAAATGGATCACTCAGCCGGCGGCTCTTTCAACACTCTAAAGACCATTTTAAAAGGTAAGAAGGGTTCAACCAATGCGCCTTTCCTGAAGATAGAAACACGCTTTCAAGGCATACTCTTCTCTTAAATAGACATTGGAGTGAAAAGGCTTATGCATACCGTACACCTACGCTGAGCTAAGTATGCATGAAAACTCACAAACAACAAATACTTATGCTGCGTATTCTAATGCATTCTATGCACTTGTCTTAGCAATCAATTCCCATGGGCCTGCAGTTATATATGTGTGTTGAGAAGTCTTGTTATGTTTTCCATCCCTTTTCACAATAAAAATAAAAGTTTTAGTTCATATAATGAGCAATATAAAGTTTTATAGGAAGGATTTCTGCTACAATGAACATTATCAACATCTGACAAAAATTTAGCCAGTAAACTAATTGTTCATATTGTTACTATTCCTCATGTTTGTATAAAAAAGTGCTTTCACTCTGTTGCCATCCAGAATTCCTAAACATCAATAATCAGTCTCATAGTATTTTTTGTGTGTCGAGGGTCTTTCTATATTCTATATGTTTTATAACAAATCCTTTATGCTGTGAAGTTGGTCTTTTAAACATGGGTGTCTAAGGGGTTTGACTCTCTTTTAGAGCCCCTAGTGCATGAGGAGGGAGCTGCACCACCAGAGGATACCACTTGGTACTACAGCTTAAGAGACCCTCTAGTTTCCAATATTTTGGCTGCAGCAAGTTTAAACACTTGCATGCATATTTGTGCATGCAACAAGTACATCCCAGCTCGTATGTGCTAGTAAGCAGCTTTGACCATTAATGTTGTTTGTTTAAGATTTTGTGGCTCCACTGGCCTTTATTGTGCTGTTGTAGAGAAGGGTGGTGACATGCAGCAAAGGGCCTTAGGCTGAGATTCAAACCAGAGCTGGCTGCTGTGGAAGCTGTTGCCTCTTTACATCAGCCATCTGCTCAACCAGTTCAGCAGCCAGAAGGTCAGGTTTCTAAGCCTTTTAATGTTTGCATAAAGAAAAAATAATTGATGAATTAGCAGCAAGGGTTAAATGTTTTCAAACTGAAAAAAAGTTATGTAATAAAGACTTTCGAAAGACATACCCAAACAATGGAGAGGACTTGGGCATGTTTATTTCCAACGTTTTGCTCCACCAAATGGTGGAGCAGATGATTGAAGTAGTATTATTTAACTTTCTAACCTTAAAAATATTTTTTCCTGGTCTCTGTGGTATTTTATAGCCGAGTTTTTCTTCCTGCTCTGCATCACACATTAATACACTGGCTGTTTTAAATCCACACAATGGCTGATTCATCTAATAAAACAGAGAAGGTGACAAAGCAAAAGGTAAGACAATCGTTACCATCAGACTGATTTTTACTGGTTAGACAGCACGCCGAGTCGAGGTAAGATGCAATTTAATTCCAAATTAGTTGTCCAGGGAAAAAACAGACAAAGTTCTGGAGTGTTTAATTAAAAGTTTACAATTTGCAGGATTACTACCATGTCGGTGTCTTTCAGGTTTTTCTCTGCCTCCTGTGTGCATGTGTAATTAACATCTTGTGGTTTAAACATGTACAGCTGAACAGAAACAACACTGCATACATAGCAAAGAAAGGAGAAGCAGCAGGGTAAAATATCAGCTTTTTCATAGATTTTTATTCACTCAATGATTAGAAAGAAGTTTGTTCAAATTTAAGCAATTTTAAGGCCATGAGAGTTTTTTCTGTGGCAAACATCTGTAATACTGAGCATAGATGGGTTCTGAGGAGCTTAATAACTGCTGGAGTGGGGCGTTAAAATATTATTATAATAAGAATTGAGCTCTTTGGTCAGTCAGCGATGCTGAATGAACTAACAAAGTGATCTGAAGAGGTATTCAGCAGAAGTGCATCAGATTTAGTGTCATGTATTCATCTCCAGTATTCACCAGTCTGCAAGTCACATATTCATTTCAGGTCCTCAGACTCACTTTATTGTGCTATTACATTGGCCATCACATTCTTCTCCTTACGACTGATTTTTCCTTTAAAGCGTTACATCTGTCTGCTCACGCAGATATTGCTGTAGCTGCATCTGTGTTAATGCAGAGCAAGCCAGAATGACCTGAATCAATCAGCGCTATTTTCTGCACTTTCTTTTAAATCATCATTTAGCCTCTTTCACCTTGTGTGCTCTGGGTATGAAAAACTATTTCCTCTGTGCCAGTTCCCATGGAGACTTGCTGAGACTATGGTGGAAGTTCAACACTGCAATCCTCAGATGGTTTGTTGAGCCTCCACCTCCTAAAGCACACACTTTATCTTACAAACATAGAAGCAACACATCATATTTCCTCTCTTCTGCCACATAATGAGCATACGCAGCCATAAAAAACGTTACCTACAACATATCTTCAGTCACAGTCATCTTTGTGAACTTTGCGAGGTCAGATAACTCTTCTGGGACATTGCGGGGAACACACCGACTGTTCTTTCCAGAATTTCTGCGTGCTGAATATAGCAGAGCGCCCCTGTTGCGACCAAATTAAAGGATCTTCTTTTGTTTGACAAACTCCACAGGGGACATCAAGCGTAGGCAGAAATCCTTTTGCTGCTGTTTCTAAGATTTCTGTCTTTTTTTTCATGGAAGAAAGGATGTGAGGCACTGTCAAGACGAGCCCCCTGCAAAGAAGCAATTAAAAGCTCGGCCTTGTGAAGGTCTCTCTGCAGTGCAGCCAGGAAAACAGCCTTGTGGCCGGGTGAAACGAAAATGAAAAGCTTCCATCATTCGTTTGATAACAGTTTCTTACAAGTTTACCAAAACAGCGAGCTTGTAAAAGAAAGGACAACCACACCTGTTTGTGTGTGATAAAATGAAGAGAGCCAAGTTAAAAACCCATTTCTTGCTGATGAAACATGCACTCATCAAACATGAAAAGGAAGGTAAAACTGCACGCTTTGACAGAGAGAAAGAAGTCTGCCTTTTGGAAGATGGCACAGGCAGCGGAGACAAGCAACTGAGCACTTAAATCTTTCACACTTTCCAGCAATGATTTGGGTCAAGGCTTCTTAAAATTCAACGACATCACATTGTGTTTCTGCGTTGCCAGATTTGGACCATGAGGTCTGCTGCAGCTGATTCTGTGCTAATGATGCAATGCAGGGTAAGGTGTACTCTCATTACATTTTGGTTTGTCAGCTCTTTCCTTTGTGTAATTGCAGAGCTACTCGTGATGGGAACCGTTTGAGAACATGTCGAACATTTATAGTAACGATGCAAGATTGTTGTCGTGGTGAATTTGCATTATAGTTCAGTCTGTGCGTAGGGTGACATGAGAAAAACTTGTCTTCGCTTGCCGCTGCCAGTTGGCGTCAAGAAATGGGGTTTTGAGACACAGAGGAGTGTGGGAGGGAAAGAGGATGAGAGAGATTTTCTGGGGAGAGAGAGCACGATTATCACAGCACTATGACTTCAAAAGGATGAAGATTTATAAAGGCAGAAACAGGAGTGAGATGTGTACAGGAAGATGCTGCGTGAGCACACTAGGCACGATTTAAAACATTAAGAGACCAACAGCTCGCATTATCACTAATATGAAATTAATCAGATCATTGTGTATTTGAAATCAATTGTAGGAAATAATCTGTTAAGGTTCATTTGCATTAATTCTATCTTAGTCTGGAATCAGGATGTGGTAAATAATATATAAAGGTTTAGTGTCATAAAGAAGTGGAGGATCATCAAGATTCTTTTTTAACAACTTAAAGGCCTGTTTGAATATTTTCACAGCTTTAAACATATGCAAAGCCACATTTCTACACTTCTACTTGTAAACATAACACTCTAACTTGGGCCCTTCTCCCTGAATCTGTTAGCAGATGTGCTCAAGTGTGGAGTCTTCAACAGAGCTGTACAGCAGAGGAATAAGGTCTTTTTTCACAACTGATTAACAGCTGTTACATATTAAAGCACATCCATACCTCTGCGCACCTCAGCGCGGTCCCTCTTCTCTGTTTACTGAAAGCAACTTCAGCATCTTGTCATTCCGTCAGGTGTGGGGGACAGTCTGCAGAGCGACAGGTGCATGAAAAGGTAGGTGTCATAACTCAGTGTTCCTCAGGATGCACTGCTCTGCATATTTTAGAGGGAAACCTTCTGTAACTGAAATAAATGGCTTGTTAACAGGATTACAAAGAGCTTGATGAGGAACTTAATTAATTTGAATCAGATGTATTGGAGAATAAACAGTTCCAGAGGAAACACTGTTACAAAGGATTCCCAATTCATCATATGAAGAGAATTAAATGATAAATATCCATCCATCCATCCATCCATCCATCCATCCATCCATCCATCCATCCATCCATCCATCCATCCATCCATCCA
>JBAMHX010000004.1:28429219-28453671 GCA_037177515.1 Pseudomugil tenellus
TATATATATGTATGTATGTATATATATATATATTTGTATGTGTGAATATGTTAATATGGATATGTGTGTATTTGTACATTTATGCTTATGTCTCCTAATTAATGCAGTATTGTAATGAAATTACATCTATACACATTTATACTTGGATAATTGATGAGGGAGCTGAATAAATTCACTTTTTGGACAGATGAATTGTATTGATGTGGATGTGAAGTGGGAATAAATTCATTTAAACTTCTTCTCATTTCTTTTAAAACATTAAATAAAGTCAAATGTTTTTGTTTCCTTAGTTGTATTTGCATATGTATCTGTATTTCCCTGTTTCTTTTCTCTTACTTGATTTTATTTTTTTTTTTTATTTTTGGTCTGAATTACACCATGTGTGATACCTGCTGTTCTCCTAAAACTGAATGAATCATTTTTAGACATTAAATCTTGAAGAGTTTCACACAAACGAAAGGAACATGCTACGTCCATCTATCCACCAGCAGCAAAGCTGCCGTTTATCACTGCGAAACCCTGAAATCTTGTTTAGCATCAACTAATGTTTGTTGGACTTGATGAACTGCCAGTATTGATAAAATAATTTATGTAATGCTTGATCTCCTTTTCTGACAGCCCCTTCTCATTAGTCTCGGTGCTCAGTTGACTTTGCTCTTCCTGTCAGTGTGAGAATCTAATCGACTAAGCGGGTGTTTTCTGCCTCTGTGACGGAAATTTGCAAGGGTATGAGGAGACAGGAGGAATACGATGTACTGTAAAGGGATTGTGTGTGACAAGGCTGGGCCGTGTAAGGAAATCTTGTTTTCAAACTTTTTGACATTCAGTCAATATATTGACAGTGTTTGTCACTACAGTGGAGCTTTGGCTGGAGCAGAGAGACGCCTTCCAACCTGGGATGACCTGTCACGCTTCGATTCACTGTCATACCGGCTCTTTACAGGTGAAAATCCCAAAGCACAGGCGACGGGTAGCTCTGACAGTGAGGACAGTTCTTGAGCAACATTCAATGCTTCAGGCATCACAAACAGCACTGTAAAAAAGTTACTTTTAACATTTCAGGGTTTGGGTATGAGTAATAAGATAGAATGTTGCTACTGTTGGAAACAGCAGACAGCTAGATGAACCACTTTTAGCTCAATTAAAAAGTAGGTTTCACAAAAAAGAAAATGAAAACTGTGGTTAGACTGACTGAGCTAATATTAGAAATAAACACAAGTCCCACAATGCAAACCATTATCATGGAATTATCATCATATTTACTCACACATCACCTCTTTGTGGGGATCCTTGGTATCAATTCAACTTTATTTGTATAGCTCATTTCACAACAATCTTATCAGACTGTAACACTCTGGCTTTGTTTAATATCTTTCCAAATGCATCATATGAGATACTGAGATCTATTTATCACTCACATATTAAAAACTTCTTCAAATCAGGGATCCAGGCTATCTTCCAGCACTGGTTGAATTGGCACACCTAACTATTTCATTTGGATGCACCAGTAAAATGTTAATGTGCACCCCAACTTTCGCATCGTTGCGCTCAGCAGCTTATTTGGTTACTTGTAGTGATTGTCTTTGGGTCATAAGCAAGCAGAAAACTTCACTGGAAAAAAGCTAAATCAATGTAGACATGCCAAAAGTAGCAGTTCCCTCGTCATCTACTTACTAGATGATTCAAAAGCTGCATTTCCACCCTCAGCCACTAGAGGCTCCATAACCTGCAGTTCCACAGTCCCACCCTCATCCACTCATCCAGCACACCTAAATGAAATGAATAGCTCGTTAGCAGGTCTTTGCAGAGCTGAATGATGAGCATGAGGAAAGTGAGCCATTTGATTCAGGTGTGATGGTAGTTCCCATGGACTTGGGAAAAAATCAACTTTTCAAAGGATACTTGTCCCTTTACATGTGATATAAAAGTAGCATCATAGCAACAGTAAAACATGGTGGCGGTAGTTTTATTGCTTAGAAACCTGAAAGACTTACTGGACCATTATAGGGTTTGTAGACAAATGTCTGGTCATCTGTTTGGGACCTCAACCTGAAGGGCACTTGGAGTCCAAAGTGATCCAAAAGACTCCAAGTCAGCCTCTAAATTTCCTGAGAAAAACAAAATAAAGACTTTGGAGAAGCCTGCTCAAGGTTCTGACCTAAATCAGATTTTTCATGCAACCTTAAAAAGGCAAAAAAAAAAACGCTCCAATGTGGCTGAATTGCAACAGTTCTGCAAAGATAAGTGGGTCAACATTTCTTGGCAGCACAGTAAAAACTCACTGCCAAAACATTTAATTGTATCTGTTGCTGCTAAGTGTACTTTAACCAGATATTAGAGGGCAGTCCATTTCTCACATGTAGACTTAGATTATTCCCACTTTGGTTTAAAAAAATATATTTTTCTGTTTTCTTGTTATTTAGGTGCAAGAAACATATGACAAAATGTGAAACAGGAATGAGGCAAAACCCCTTTTCACACTAGTGTGTACATACGATCTACTTCTGGAGTGAAAAATGCTGCTTACTTTATTTACCACATCATTACTGAGAACTTTTTTAAGCAAGTAACTATCAGTGCAAAAAAAGGATAATTAATCATTAAAAAGTCAGATGGACATTTAATTCTGACATTTTATGTTAATTTGCTGGCAGGATAAAGGAAATAAATCCGCCCGACAGTTGTCATTTCAGATGGTAAAACCTGACAATCAGCGAGCGGAGATGGGAGGCACATATTGATGCTCTGTTTACAAAGCATTGTTAGTGATAAATCTGCCAACACTCACTGTAAATCCAATTGATGCCCTAGTAGTAAAGACAGACTGACATCAGCAACAGCTAGTAGCAACAGTAACTAGGGAAATTTGTTTTCAGTATCCCTGTTACGCTACATGCATCTTTTCTCTCTAACTGTACTTTATGAGCTCAACACAGCAGCTGTAGAAACGAGAACGTTATCCTCTAATTGAGCTGCCGCTCAGAGAAACGTATGCCTGACACAGGGGTTTGGATTTGCACATAAAACTTAAAGCTGGTGATGTTTAAGTTCAGGAGCAACAGCATTCAGTTTTCTGCCCTAACCACATTGCTTTATGGTATGCTTTATGTTGAGCCATAATAAAATCCAACACATATCCAACATATTTTTCATATTATGTTTAAATATTTCCATGGAATCTAACTCAGATATGAGTGATCCATATCACTGTGTGGATCCAGGAATTTTTTAAAGGATTATTTCTCAATGTGAGAGATATTCAGTGTATATGGATATAAATAGTTCAGAAAATTCAGGAGATTTTCTCAACAGGTTGTCCAACACATCCAAGTAAAATTTGGATCCCGGCAACATTCTGGTTATGTACATCTAAAGAAGAACAAACTGAGGTATAAACATCCAAAAAACACCACCATATATACAAGACACTGCAGATTCATCATCAGCGAGTCCAGGAATACTGGATCCATATAAAAAAAATGTAGGACTAATCCAGGCTGGAAATCACTACATGGATGGAAATGAGGTGCCTGGCAAAGGTCTCTGCTTCAGAGAGCTTTTCTGTTTAACTTTGGCTTCCATGTGGAGAAGTCTTGTCCATTCTAATGTCTATAAACTCCTAAATGTCCCCAAACGCTGCCATTTAAACCCGATAACTAAACTTCAGGGTCAGTGGCTGCAAGGCTAGCTTGCAAAGAGCTGCTGTCTGCAGAAAATAGCGGAGCTGCACCGACAGGTGGAGAAGCTTCAGCTGCAGCAGCACTTTGGATCAGAGCGCCTGTCTGGTTCGGATCCGGACATAGTTTTGTTAATAATAAGAAGAATAATGTAATGAGTGATGAAATATGATTGTGTCTTTTTTCAGGAAAAAAATAAAGGAGAGACAAGCAGTGTGGGAGAAAATTGTTGAGAGTGAATGTGTAAGTTTTTATATTTTATTTATGCAAAAAAACAGCATGGTCAATGCACGCTCATCAATATTATCATTTGGCTGGGCAAACACTTAAGATGAAATATAAATCAAACAGTAAAGCGTGTGCACGTTTTGTTTTATTGGTGATGTACGGCTTGATGATAACATGAATAAATATTTTAGAGAATATATTTTGTGGACAAAGTTAAATGCGCAAACAAATCAATGAAAGAATGATTAAACCGGAAGTACTCGGCCACACACTCAGCATCAGAACGTAACCTGGCACCATATTGTGCAAGTAGTCCATAGTATGGCAAAACCATAGTTTGGCACATGTGGAAAAATGCATAATATTATCATAGATGTGCATAGGATAGACTGTGTATATTTAAAGCTGTGGATATGCCAAATAATAGTTTTGGAACATTTAAAAACATAATTGAATCAGTATGTGTGGCATAGCGATGAAATGAGACAGTCAATGGGCCCGGCTCTACCACTGATCCCAGCCCTTCCCAAACTATTCTTCACTTTTTGTCTTTTTTTTTTTTTTGTCATTGCAACCTTCATATTTCCATTTAGAAACATTTGCGTGTCATGTTTCTGCTGCATTGGTTGATTTGATTCAGATCGGGAAGCTATGTGCGGATGCACTGAAAATAATTAAACTATTTTATATTTCTGTATACATGCAGCATCAAAAAGACCAGATCAGGCAGTGAAACATGGAAGTAGAAGCAGACAGAAAAATAAGATAAAAGATGTTTTAAAAAAGAACTTGAAAAAAATGCAAGTTTGTATTTGGACAAAGAGAAAATTGCCTTTAGCATGACTTTCACATCAGGCTGGGTCCCACTGGAGAAAATTGCCTTTTTTGGTGTTTGTGCTTCGGCACCACACCCTTTCAAATCACAACCAAAGCAGCTAAACGCGAACACTCCAGGAGGCAGGAAATGTCAAATGTTCCTCTTTTCTTGCCTCCCTTGGTATTCTGTCGCTGTCTCACAACTCCATTTTTCCTTGCCTCTTTTGTGCCGGTCTACACGTCCTTTCAGTGAAGATGGAGAGGGAAGGGAAGTGGTGCCAGCAATGTCACGGCTGGAGAAAGCTTATCCTGGGTAGCGGGATCTGTGTATAGAGTCAATCAGAGCTGTACAAACCCTTGATTGCCATTGACATTTACCGGGGCCCCATTTCCAATTAATCTTCAAGGGCCTTCACCTCTTGAAGCCTGATTACGATTCCACCCCCACCCCTCCCCCCACAACAAACTGGCTAATTTGTAATTGGCCATGTGTCTGGCAGAGGACGCTCTCCTTTATCACTGCTGGATTGAGACACAAGGGAAAAGGAGATGGATTGTAAAAGGATTCCCAACATTCTTGTGTGCCTCCTCAAATTATTTTTATACAAGCAGATTAAAACAATTTAGTTCATATCTTCAAATAAAGACTGTTTTATTAGTTGTATTTTTATACTTATGGCACTAAAACTGTGTTGCTTGTAGCATGAACATAATGACTACTGACAACATATTGCTGCTTTTAGGTGCAAGACATGTATATGCATAGCAAAACTAGGCATTTTCTGCATATTTTATGATTTGATGAGAAAGTTTTTTTTTATGCGGCACATTAAATACAGTCCTATTGTATTGTAATAGATGATATCACAGTATTCTGAAGAAATGTCCTCATGGTAACAGAAACATATTGGGAAAAGGCTGGTTATAATGCAGAGTTCCAGTCTTAAACTGGGTGGTAAATATCAAAATAACACCAACACACTTCTGCAGAACAAGATGATGAAAAACACTTCAGCTCTCGCTGTTTTAATGCTGTGGCTCATCGGCACACATCTTCAAACTTTATAGCTCATGTTGGTCTACGGTGCTGGTCCTACAAAGCTGCTTGAGAAGTTAAAAGCTACATTTTACTTAAACTCAATAAACCCAATTCAGATATGAGATATGTGACTGATGGCTTCATCAGACTCTTAAAGAGGGGCCACTCGATCATTCAGACATTGGTCACTTTTCTCTTATTGTTCCCCATGGCTTCATGAAGACATGTCTGTTAAAGTGACAAAAAGAGACACAGTGTATGACCATTTTTGACAGTACATCAACTGAGGTCTTTACATGGTCACATCATATTGCTCAGGGTTTGAATTACAGGGGAGCTAATGGAAGCTAAGGACCGCCAAGGGGAGCCCAGTTTCAGTAAAAAAGAGAGGATCTCCTCTAAAGACAGTCAGCTGCTTCTCTAAGGGAAACACTAAAAATACAGCTCTTTCAGATGCATTTCCTTTTCCATAAAGTTTCTGATTTTATAAAAAAAAAAAATGATCTGTTTTGTGTGTATTCATTTATTACATTAATTTGATTAAATCTTCCAAACAATGCAGGTGACCCGTTCTGTTTCCCTTTAGCACCGTTTGCATGCTGGATCCATACATCCAACACTGGCTGTTAGACTCTCTGTCCCTGTCTCTGACTCAACAAGCTGCACGTAGCAGTTAGCTCTTTTGTTGGCAGTAACAATATGTTTGAATGCCCAAAAGCAAGGCTATCCTAAAAGTGTAATTTAAGCTCTGATATTGCCAAAACCATTCATATCATTGTAGAATAATGTTTTCTTGTGCCGCCATTTGAAAGTTTATATCAAGGTAAAGCTGGATTTATTGTTGCACAGCCTCTGCATAAGGTCTGCTGTGACGTCACCACCGTATGCTCCCTCTAAGTTTGCAGAGGACCCAAACAATCCTCTTCCTGACATGATGGGTATCCAGGTTTGCAGCACAGTTAGGTGGAAGTACTTCCTTGTAATTGGTTGCTTTGTGATCAAGTATTTCTGGATTTCTGAATCTTCTTGATACTGTACATCACAGAATCCTGTTGCACAGGGTGGAAAACTGAGTTGGACTTTCTGAAGTGGTCCTTAACTGGTTCAGGTCCCATTTAAGGGGGTTTTCCATTACCACTTAGTCCGGCATACTACACCGGCCGGCCTAGGAGAGCTCTATTCTGCTGGAATGCTCCCACATTTTTTCTCGAAAGTTACAGATTTCATCTGATAACGACAGGACACAACAAAACAACACATTTTCCGATATTTAATGTAGGCTATTGTTTAATTTGTATAATAAACAACTTAAAAAAAAAAAAAAAACATTCGCTGACATACCACAGAAAAAGACAGAGACAATGGAAGAAGGTGAAGCAGCCTTTTACCTGCTGCTTGGGTTATAAGGGATCAGTTCTTGGACCTCTTCTATGAACAGAAGAGGTTAGGGTTAGGTGGTGCTTTATGCATGGAAAATCTTATTTTTGACTATATATCTGGGACTATTGACAATTGGAATTTGATACTCAGTAAATCTGTTTACATCGGTGTCATGTTAATCGTTCTCTTTCATGTTTACTGCACAAACTCAGCAAGGTAGGGTAAGTTTATTTGGACAGCATATTTTCATGTACGAGACAATTCAGAGTGCTTTACATAAAAACATCAAATACTTTGAAGGTGTTGTAAAGGAATTACTGCAACTAATATAAAAAATCTCAATAAAAAAAGTTAAATGAGGCCTATGCCATCAGAGGTGACGGCTAGGGGTATATCCCCAAACGCCCCCAATCCTCCAATAGACACAATACAATAATATTAAGACGCACATGTTCAGTAACAAAGATCCACCTGGTGTCCAAACTTTGAACCAGCCCGGTATGGTATCAGGACAGGATGCATCCTGAGGTCATGATTTTTTATTTGCACTTGATTTGAGGTCAATCAGTTTCAGAGATATAACCAAAAATCTGATTTTTCGTATATAAAGTGGCACCTGGTTGGGAAACCATAAATCCGATAATCATTGATAGGTCATCCTCTTGGGACCATGCAGACGCTGTGAGAGTATGAATCCATCTGTAGAGAAAAATAAGGTAAGAGTCTCATAAAATGATGGTGGATTGAATCAGATAAGACTTTAACTTTCCTCTTTTCCATTTTTGTACATTTTGCTCAATCTGTGTGCAAATGTTGTACTGCACTCATTTAACTATTAACAAGGTGAAACACAGATGAGGAGAGTTTGGACAGGTTTGATTTTAATTGAATAAAATCTGTAAGGTTTCTCTGAACAGTTGATTGTCCATCTGTTTGACACACACATTGCTGTGTGTGTCTAGTGCAGTTCAGATCTACGCTGTGTGGAAAGTAATACGTGCTGCGTGTATTATTAGGTCCAACGTGCTCCGATTGATGATGCTAAAACTTACAGAAAAGCAGCAGGATACAAATTTACACGTAACACCATCCAGTTGAGTTGCCGTCCGATTAATGGAAAGCAACACATGTCTCAAAGGGCTGCAGAGTGAATATCATCACCTACTGTGAACACAGACAGGTACATATACCCCCATGCTGCGTGACACTGCAAAGACACAACTGTTCAAAGATGCGTTCACGCAGTGCCGAAGGAGAGACAAGAGAACGTAAATGAATGTAGAACATTGCTATGTATAGTTTCACCTGGATTCCCTCCAGTAAATATTCAATGAATATTCATTGTCAGTCCTTCTGTCGGGATGCCAGATCTTCTTTGAGAAAGCTCAGTCACTTCTTTTCTCCCTCTTTCTATGTTTTTCTCCCTCAAAAAGTAATGAAATAGTAAACTCGTAAAGGAACACGGCGTTCTGAACCTTACAGCGTTATTCAGACACAAGTATACAGCCATGAGTTTACACATGAGCACTCTTTTTAATTGAAAATGTTTACTTCCTTCATCTGGTCTGGTCTTCTGTCTTCGTTGTGTCTGTCTGCAACTACTGAATCATAGAGAGGGACAACAGTAGCGGAAGTGGGATTCCCAGACTGCCCATTTGCCCAACCTAGCAACTGCACTGGCTTGATAACGCTGTCCCTATTCCCCCTTTGCCACATCCCCCTACTCCTCCCTCTGCCCCAGGCTGCTGTGCTCGGCAGACCGGTGCCCATGGCAAAGCCACCCAGGAATCTTATCTTCTGCCCAGGCTGGTTCCTGGCTCTGCCTGTCTGTCTGTGTGCATATGTGTGTGTGTTCTCTCCACCTGCTCATTTGCAACTCTTCTTTTTTAATCTCTCTTGCTGCATTTGGCTGTTCATTTCCAGGTTTCTCTGTGCAGATGTTTTCCCAGAATTCCCAACTTGACTGGCCATGCTCTGTAGTCAGTCCTAATGTGTGCATGTTGGACATCTAGCTGTCTGTCTGCCTCTATGCTTGTCTACCAACATGTGTCTCCCTGCATCAGCTTCTCTGTCTTTCTGCATCTTTTTCTACCTGTCATATTCCTCCACAACACATACGCTTTCTATCAGAGTCTTCCTGCTTACCAGCTATTTGTTTTTAGTATGCTTATCAGCTTGTATTCTATTCCTTTGATAACCAGCCTTATTTATTTATGTTGCCCGCATCACCTTTGCTTTAAGCTCAACTAAACGTGCAAATCAAAACATCCCTTGTTCAATATTAAATTGAATATATATCGACTGTAATTTTAAACCGTTTTATGTGTCTCGGCTCATGGTTTTGGTGGAAATCACTACAACAGCATGACTTTTTTCAAATCTTTACAGGGACATTGCATACAAAAATCACTTTTCCAAGTGCTTACAATAGCCTTCTGTGTTGTTTTTTCCTCATAAACAGACGTCTAACTCTAAAAGACCTCTAAAAAACAACAACCAGATGTGGTCAAATTATTAACAGGACTAGACTGAAGTTTTAATTATTGGTCCTGAAGGCAAGAGAGAGTTCATTTCACACAAACTGCAGAGTTTAAATCCTTCTCAGTGTGCGAGAAACCTGGATGTTCTCTTTGACTCTGAGCTGAATTTTATTCCAGACATAAAAACTTTCACAAAAACAAAATTGTATTATCTAAAAAACATCGCCAGAGTTCGCTCATTTCTCTCTATTGCTAGTATGGAGGTGCTGATACATGCTTTTATATTTAGTAGATTAGATTATTGTAATGCCCTGCTCTCTACTCTTGCTAAGAAGTCTGTCTCAAGATTACAGTTACTTCAGAAGAGTCCTGACGAGGACCAGAGCAACACATTACACCAGTTTTAAAATCGCCGCATTGGCTCCCTGTGCATTTCAGGATTTATTTTAAAGTTCTTTTAGTTGTTTATAAATGTCTTAATGGTTTTTATTTATCAGAACTCATTTTTAGGTACCATCCCTCGCAGACCCAGAGGTCTTCTGGTCCATTTATCTGTTCCCAAGGCCAGAACTAAAACATACGGTGAGGCCTCCTTTCATTCTTACGGCCCTCGACTGTTGAACAGCCTGCCAGAAAACTTCATGGCTGCAGACTGTTGATGTTTTTAAAAATAGGCTCAAGATCTTTTTAATTTAGCTTTTAACTGAATTAATTTATCATTTGATATGATTGATATTTTATTAAATTATTTTATTCAACTACACATATTTATTTATTAATTCATTTAATTTACTTATGTGTACATATATATATATATATATATAACATGGTCTGATCCTCACATAGGACCACATGTAAATCACCCCTCATTTATTTACAAGATATTTATTACGTTATAACTCCTGGATATGGCAAAGAAACCCGCAAGAAAAAAAGATGGATGCCCCGGAGCACCCATCGTCTCAACAACTGACACGAACAATAAGCTGCAACTCCATGACATGCCATTCAAATCTCCTTCTATCAATATCTTTCATATTGCTTTAGACGTTGTTCATTTGTTGTTAGAAACATCTGTCGTAGAGCAAGCAACCCCCCTCACACACACACACACACACACACACACACATCCCTGCAACCATCCACCTTTTAACACACTCACACAAACACCTCTCATTCTTCCTTGTCTGGGACCGGAATGAGTATTGACGTTTGGGTTTGAAATGTATCGGAATGGAGAAGAGTGTGTGTGCGACTGGGCGTGTGTGTGTGAGAAAAAAGGGCGGATGGTCAGGAAGAGAAGCAGCTTTGACATATCTGGCAGTAAGAGGCCTATTTCACAGGTTGTAGCAGCAACAATGAAGTAGCACTGGTAGCCAATCACTCAAACAGTTCTGCTTTCTATGCTTTATTGCTTAGTAGCAACTCAAAAATATCTGCAAAAACATGTTTTCTCTCTGTTTGGGTCCCTCTATACATTTAAGAATATCTTATGTTCATTGTAGTGACACATAGTAGCTGTTGTGTAGCTTTGCAGCTGATCGCAACAACTCAATGCTTCCACCTGACTTGGCACGCAGTGTTTCTGAAGCATCCCTAAAGCATTGTGATGTTCCTCCAACACTTTCCCCACTGCTCTAATTTTGATGCTTGACACGTGGAAACTGCAGGAAGTCAGTAGATAAAAAGCAAAGTAGATCCAGTGGATCTTTAAAATAAAACACGATGTGCAGACAAGATATCAATGGAGAAAGAGCCTAGCTTGATATTTAGTACTGGGGTGTAGCAATACACCGATCTACATCAATATATCAGTCGTGTGCTCCCTGAGCCAATGATAGCTGAGCTAACAAAGTTAGCATGACATCATTAAAGGTAATGGCTCAACAAGAACACAATACAGAAACTAACTACCAAATGTACAGAAGCACATTTTCACGAGAACATAGGATACACTACACATTTATGCAAAACCTACATTAGCACACAGTTAGCACATTATCCTATAAAGCTCAAAACTAAAGAGACATACAAGGTGCCAACAAAACCAAAAGTAAGCATTTACACTTTTAGCACAAAGAAATTATGTGGAGATTGTATGCGTACCTTTTAACTGCGATAAACCTGATCAAGCCTGCTATTCTGAGCCCGCCTTTGGCCTGCAAATTGTTAGCATCGGTTCCAGCTGACCTGCCACTGAATCAGACTAAGCAGCATTGAAAAGGGAGGAAGGGACAGTTTGTTAAACTGTAAGAAACAGAGAAGTAACCTGGACAACAGGTAGTATTGCAAGTCGGGTTTTAGGAACTTTAATACAAGGTTTCATTTTAAATGTATAAATTTAATAGCTTTTCTTTGTTATTGTCATATTAAATATTAATATGACACACATTTCAACATGGTACATGATCTGACGAAACTTTAATGTGCTTCAAAGCCATAAAATTTAAATAATGATTTGAAAACTAATATTTTATTCACAAATAAGCTTATAAAAACTTCTGAGTGCAGTTTCACATCAAAACGGTTGCTGGTTGGAGCTTCAGCTGAAAGAGGCCTGAACAGCTTTCTTTCTGGGAGGAGTTTTCTCCTGGCACTCTGGTTTCCTCCTATCATTCAAAGACAGCCATGTTAGGTTTAGTGATTAGTGATTGTGTGTGACACACAACAACTAATGACACACAGCGTGTCTCTTTGTGTTAGTCCTGTGATGGACTGATGCCAGTCAAGGTGTACTCTGCCTCTTTCCTGCTGATAGCTGGGATAGGCTCCTCCCCTGTGTGACCATGGATCAGACAAAGTGATATAGAAAATGAATAAATGAATGAATTTGGGACTATAGTGGCACAAAGAGGGCTGAACAACATTTTCTTCTTAAAAATTATTCAAATGTCTGTGCAAGAATATCAGGCTTCTCACGGATCATCACAGGTCGATGATAGACCATACAGAATTTCCACCCCCATTATTTTGGAATTACGATGATCACTAGGAGGTATTGTTTACTAACTTACACAAATGCAGATTCTTGCTCATGACTGCAGTTTTACGTGATTTATGATGATCATTAGAGAAAAAAATAAAAATAAGAAGAATTATAAGCTGTGCAAGTTGCATTAGTGTTCTCCTAAATGTTTGCAAAGTATGAGAAAATACTCATACTTTGCACATGTGTGTGTGTTGAGTGTGTGTGTTTACCTTGTCCTTGCATATTTGTCTTTACCTGTCTCTTTTGGTCTGTTTACCTCTCTTTGATAGAGGTGAATCTTATTATTTCTCAATCAAAATACTGATCTGTAACACCCTTGCCTGCTCAGTTTCAGTTCATTTAGCAGATATAATTGAGATTGATGTAAATATTCCATAAGAGGTATCCTCATTCAGTTAATGAGAGCTCTTTTCATAAAACCTTAGCATGAAGATTTATGATAACCCTGATGTTGTTCCTGAATGGCTTATTAAAATCTACACCTTATTGAAACGTAGGATCCTATTTATTGAACCAATTCCTACTTGGAAGCTGAGAAAATAGAAACATGGCTAAAATTTCGCAAGTCATGTTTTTAAAATCTTCCAAAAGTCCTCAGCAGAGGTTAAAGTTAGCTAGTTTATGACCATTGCTAAATACAGTTTATCAGTATCTATACATATGGTTATAAAGTCTTAGTCCCAGTACCAGTAAAGAATAAATTAAACAGTGAGAGAAAAATACAATTTGAAAACTCGATTATTATTTAAAAATTACGTTATTGTTCATTGTATGATGCAGGAGGAAAGCTCTGGATTGCAGTACAGCATGGCTGAATGTTTTACTCGACTACCTGGAAATGCAACAGTGGTGCAAAGTAAGAACATCTGCTTATGTATCATGTTTTTATTATTATTATCTTATTATATTCAAACACATTTCATAGAAAAAATTCATGTTTTTCTTGTCCGCATTATTGTGACAGCTTGAATTATTTTCTAAATGATGATATTAAAACATTTGATGAGTTAATTTATTCAATTTTATGACTAAACATTCAGTTAAACAAACACACACACACACCATTTGCCATATGTAGTATTAAAAAACTAATTATGTAATATTTAACATAATGGCCCTTAGGAATTTTACCCATTAGGGGCCATTTGAGTGCAGATTATGCATTTACATGAAGCTCATAATGCAAAAAAGACTTGTTGAGTATTTCTGTTTATTGCACCTTTTATCTTGTAGCACCCCGAGGTTTTCATTTTAGAGAAGCAATCTGTCAAATCTGTTCCCAGGCTTTTTTTTTCCTGTGCATGTTGGAAAATGAATGTATACAAACTAACATGCATAAATAGGTTTCAGATTAGTTACAGCTGAGTGCAAAAGTATTGAAAGAAAAATTTTTTCACATATTGCCAGGAAACATTTACTGACAACAATGCTAAGTTAGCTAATTTATAATGAGTCACAGATAAGCTTTAAGCTTAACACAAAAAACGTTGCTTTTAAAAAGACATCTTGTAAACTGTGGGACCTACTTGGTAAATTAAAGGTTAAATAAAGTAAGAAATAAAAGTAATATGTTCCTCTGATGGTCTGTAAAGGCTACCATTAAAGAAGGTTTGAGTGTTTTCCTGGTACAACACACCAGATTCAAATCAGTCTCATTAACAAGGTGCAGAAGACGAGAAGTTGTTGGAGAACCTGTTCATTTCAGGTGTGTTGTACCGGGAAAACACTAAAACCTGCAGGATGGTAGCCCTCGAGGATCAGAGTTAGAGACTTCTGGGTTCAGTACATGTAATAATCTGAAAATGAGTGAAAAAACAACCAAAGTTCAAATAAAAACTTAAAAAAAAACCTTCAGAAAGCCAAAAGAAGTATTGATGAAGAGCACTTTCAAATAGTACAATAAACTGCAAAATTTCAAAAATTGTTTTAGTAGAGTTCTGCATAAAAATGTATCTTTATTCTACACTGTGTGACTGCAGGTATGTTCACTTTATACACAAACAAACTGATGAACTAAATATGTTATGACTTATATAAACTCCAAAACTGTTTACTCTCCTCACACATTATTGTAATAATGTGTGAAATAAATTATTTCAGATACTGATACATTAACAGATGTTGCCTAGAAAATGATGTATTCAGAGGACTGTATGACTCTTATTAATCACATACAGGATCAACGTTGCTGCTTGTATTACGGGCTTCATTTTAGGGAAAACTATATGTGTTGGTATAGATTTTGAGTATTTTCCATTTCCATTATTGGGGATTTTGTGACCGCCTCAGTTACACAACACGTCTCAGAGACACCTGCTTCCCTGCAGGCCTTGTGTCAGAGAAACACTTCCAGACAGGTGTGCTCCCTGCGGAGGACTGCAATGTAGAAAGGATCGATCCAGCTCGGGAAGTGTCGTCTCTGCCTCTGCATGACATGAGGCTCGAACATACAGAGGGTGGTCACCCAGCTCGAGTAAGGCAGACGCACCTGTGTCCATTAGGTACCAATGTACAGGGGTGCACATATGGACAAAAGCTGGTATGTAACACACACATGCTGTGGGGTGGGGGCAGGTTAGCTTCACATACAAATTATTGTATCCAGTTTTTTTCTAAAATTACAATCTTTCATTTCAAATTAGGATGTGTGTAAGTTTGTGAAGAATGACATGGCCTTGGGGACATTTCTTAATACCATCACCCTGGTTAACTTTTCTACCATCTAATGATTTAGCACCTTTGTAATGAGGTCTTGGTGGGTAATTAACAACAGCCCCATGTCAGATTCTCTGTCTCAGAGCAGCAGGGCATGTAATAAGAAGAAAATAACGCTTCTCTTCACAAACTAAAAACGCTTTATGATACACTAATATGTACAAAGTGAAATTATTGCAAATTCTGTTTAGGATATATGATCATTAATGCAAATGTGCGTAATTTGGAGTGTTGTATTTCTTTTGGCAAGCAAATCCCTTACAACTGTTCACATTTCTCTCCGCTCATGTACAGGTCTCAGAAATTATTATATCTGTGTGGAATCAGGGTAGCGGGTGTGTTAGGCTGCAGTTTAAAACATAACACTGTTCATACATTTTCTTGTCAGCTGCATGAGTGACTTTAAAAGAAAGAAAGTGAAGGCCACACTGAACTTAGCCCTTGTGATGTGTCTTTCCCTGTGGGCTTACTATATCCAGATTAAGGGAGAGTTCACAGATAGGCGACAGGCTCCAGCACCCATATCCAATCAGACGGTTCCCTCAGGGGAACCATGTGGTGCACACATATGTGGCCACAGCCTCACAGCATGACACCAGAGTGTCCTCCAGGAGTCCTCCACAAGGATCATGGGAAACTGTGAGCAAGAGAGCTACACTTTGAACAAAGACAAGGTGATGCATTTGAAGATTAGACCGCACAGTTATGAACACAAGCATAATATGTCATGAGCTGCATTATGTTCCAGCTGCAGTATGAGTACAATTAAGATGGGCTGAGGAGGAGGGAGGGAGCATCCTCGCGCTGCCGGCTGCATCTCTGAAGGCTGTTCAAGGTTCTCCCTCACTGTTGAAAAGCCTTTCTGAACGTCTAGTTGTGAGACGGCTTGCTTCTTCCCTCCATACTCTATCCAATAGCACAATGAGGAGGCCGTGTCCATGTGTGTTTGGACTGTAATGATTATGTGCATGTGAGTTTAATAGGTATTTTTATATAGTTCACAGCTCTCCTAGCTGAGGAGTTGGAAAGCAACTCATATTTTGTCCACGAAAAAGGCACAAATTCGATGACGTGCACCTATTGAAACAGCCTTGTTTTAAAACGTCATGAGTTTTTGTGAACACTGGGAACATTGCTCTTGTACCACTTGAGAAGCACTTACTGGCATCATTTCCACTGTATATGAGGATTAAACTCATTATTTAGTCATGAAAACACAATTAAGTTTCTGATAAAAAAAAAATTGCAACAAGGCAATCTCAGAGGATTGTAACTTACCTATCATCTCTTCACTGGCTCCCTAAAATTTAGGATAGAGTGTACAATCATTCTCCTGACATATAAAGCTCTACATGACCAAGCTCCATTGTATATCAGAGATCTCATAGTTCCATATATTCCAAACAGAGCACTTCGCTCTGAGACTGCAGGTCTACTTGTGAAGTCCTTAAGAAAACATTGGGAGGAAAAGCTTTCGGCTATCAGGCCCTTCTCTTATGGAACCAGTTCCCTATGTGGGTACAGGAGGCAGACACCCTCTCTTATGGAACCAGTTCCCTATGTGGGTACTACAGGCAGCAGGGGCGTAGCCATCATTTTAGAATTGCTTAAAGGTCTATTGAGTGATTTACCATTCCATCACATTCAATTGCACCTATCCTTAGCAGCTAAATAATCACAAAGACCCCAGTACCTGGGAACCAACTTTAGTTCTTTGAAATGATTTACTTTCAAAATCTAAAGTCAAAACCTAAAACTGCCAAATGCTGGTTGAGTTGATTCCCTCCATCCCTTGCTGCTGGCCTCTGACCCACTTTCTCCTCAATCACTCTGCTCTGTTGTACAAAGATTAATAAATATGTGCAGAAATTAGGGACAAATGGATGTATTCATAAAAGGTAAATTAGCCAAAAATTCAAGTAAGGAAGTAGTTTCTTTAGAAAAACGGGTACTGTGACATGGTGTTTTTTAATTCAGAATTAATAGATTCAAATTAAGTGTTTCCAAATTGGCTTGATGCACAGCTCAACAACTTCATGAATTTAAGGCAGGTCTTTATTTCCTGTCTTTATTTACTGGATGAACTGATTCATCCAGTTGTGTCTGACCATTGCTGTTGTGGTTACTGAGGTCCGAAACACCTGGATTGATCAGTTCAGCCAATAATGAAAGACAGGAAACAAAGGAGTCAGTAGTGAATGCCAATTAAAGTTTTTTTTTTTTTTTTTTTTTACATGTTTACATGAAAATATTAGATCCTCATTCTGCGTACTTAAATGCTGGACGAGACCATTAAAAAAATACATGAAAAAAATCAGTTCTGAATAGAGGTTTTCTGTCATGAGGATCCCGGACTCTCTTGTCTACCCTTGTATTTTTCCTCCTGTGTGTGTGTGTGTGTGTGTGTGTGTGTGTGTGTGTGTGTGTGTTTGGGTATATTTATGTTTAAAAGTATTCACACAACAATTTTTATGCATAAGTTTTACATTTTTAACGTAAAGCACATTGACTTGCGTGCTGTGCTATGCCAAGTGATATAATATGATAAAAGTGATACAGATGATACGTGCTCAATAAATAAAGTTTGATTGATTACCCACAATACCAGCTACCAACATGACAGAAATGTAGTTGAGAAATAAGCGTAGACAGGGCAGGCTTGTCAACTTAGTCAAAAATCCACTGACTGGGGAAATTTCACAATATGGTTATTGACTATTTTGCACCCATGACAGAGAGAAACAGCTTTCCTCTTCAAGTTGTGTAAGTGCATCAATACTCCCCACCCTGTGAGTTTTCTCCTGCCTGAACTGCTTATGTTAATTTGGATGTGGAAATAGTGTTTATTGAGCTTGGATGTGTGCTACTGTGTGAAGTCATTTTGTCAGACAGGAAATCAGCATTACATATGATGCTGTGAGCCTTTGATATTTAATCACACTCCCAAGCATAAAATAATCTCCGGATGAATTATTGTGAGATTTTTGCATAAATCTTGAAATATAACACAAACCCAATGTGTTCAAGATGCTGCGAAATAGCATGTGCATATGTAGGTGAAGTTCTTCATATAATCAGAACTCACTTGCACATACACGTACACAAGCATGTGCTTCTTTAGCTTCTCGAGCGATTTCACCTACTGGCAAAGAGTGGCGGGCATCAACAAAAACATTTAGGCTACAACATGTTAAACTGTGATGAAATGTGCAATAAAAGTCACAAAATCATTTTCCTTTTAAAGGATTTTATGATTTACAGTTTTTAATTTTGTGGCTAGCATTGGTTTGTACACTGTGAATATTGCTCACAGCACTTTATTTAAATTAATTTTTGTTTCTGCCTTTTGATATCATAATTTTTTTATGGTGCATGAAACAAAACTTAACCCTGGTCTGGTCATCCTGTTTCACATCCCTCTTTTCTGGCATTATTGATTCAAGTCACATGTAAATGAACTTCTATCATGATCCCTTTTATAGCTAACTTTAAAAAAGGCTGTTGCTGTTTTCAAAAGCTTCCATAATGACATGATCTAATATAAATGTATGTGGGCCACAGCTAATTGAATGGAGGTGTGACTGAATGACACATTTTACAGCAAACCAAGGCACTGGACTTTGACTGTGATGCGATAGTAAATAATGACCTCGTTATTATTCAACTCTGATGTTAGTGTGAGAAAACAGCTATGCTTTCATGGTGGAAGTGATTCAGCAAGAACAGGAGGACATTATATGCTTGTTTTTAATACGTTCCTCAGTCTATTTCACTGTTTTATACATTGGTGACTCATTCTGTGTAGTATGCTAATGTGTAATACTTCTGTCACAGGCTTATGAAGGTTTGTGATAAAGAAGGTCAGCTGAATGAGGGGTGGTTGGATTGTTCCAGTCTGGCAACTTACCACACTGTTGCTCTGTTAACTAACCTCGAGTTAATGGCAGGCTTTTTGTTGTTGTTGTTGTTGTTCTCTCTTGATGAGAATAATCCACCATTATGCATCTGTAAAAGTGAATGCTGGCACCTTTCAACTTATCACACTTGATGTAAGAGAGTCATTGACAGAAAGTTGCACTTTCCTTTGGCAATTGGTCTTTCTACTAAGAGGTATTTTGTATAGGAAATAATATTTTAAAGTCCTGTTAAGACATTCAGAATCTGGAACTTGAGCTAGTTTTATCACATAGGCTGTTAGGTAGTACTTACAGAATACTATGTTACACAATGAAGAGTCTGACTCAACCAAATCTTTTGTTTCTAAAGCCTTAGAAATTTGTTCATCAGTATGCAGGATTTAATGACATCTGGTGGTGAAAGAGCATAATGCAACCAAATGAACATTTCTCAAATTTCCCTAATATCCGTCCCTTTTATATTCTGCTTAGCTCAATTCGGGGTTGTGGGGAAGCAATGAGCAGGAGAGAAGCAGGGTACATCCTGGACAGATTGCGAGTCCATCACAGAACTCCTTAAATAACATAAAGGAGAAAAAAATGGTTGCTACTAGAGATGCAAATGAGACAAACGCTAGAGCCGGCATCTGGTTTGTACATGACCAAACCCTGCAGTGAAACATGACA
Source organism: Pseudomugil tenellus (assembly GCA_037177515.1). Taxonomy (NCBI): domain Eukaryota; kingdom Metazoa; phylum Chordata; class Actinopteri; order Atheriniformes; family Pseudomugilidae; genus Pseudomugil; species Pseudomugil tenellus. The sequence goes on from JBAMHX010000004.1 coordinate 28,449,127, forward strand.
GACTGTGCAGAAGTACCTGCACCATCTGCTGATATAAATATCTCACTCCAAGGTAAACACCATTTTGATTTTCACAGTTCTGCACTGATGAAAATGAAGTTCTATTTGGGTTCAGTATAGCATATAGATCTGCTAAAATATTAAACAATACATGTTTAAAGCTGAGAAGCGTTTCTTATTGACAATAGAATATAAATAAAGACACTTCTTATGGTCCAGGTAAGAACAAATATTTTGGTAACAGATATTTAGAAAACTAAAGAAAAACATGTGTAATTCTAATGCTTTTATTGCTGTTATTCCATCTGCCTGCTAGCAGGTGGCAACAACAGTGACTGAAGCTGAAAAAAACAAAACTGAATGTCTCCAAAATCAGTGTGAAATACATTGTACAGATATTGATTCATTGTATCTTCATTAAACTGATACTTTATTCATAACACCAAAGTATTTAGATCTTTAGTAATTTCACAGTTATTGAAAAGTTTATTATATTTAGATAATAAAATATTATTTTAACAGAATTTTTCATAGCAACTCAAAAATATTACAAATTTTTGGAGGTCTTTCTTATTTTAGATATTCTTTATTATCTTAATTTATATATTTGGCATGACAATTAAAATGACATGGATAAATGACAATTTCCCACAATATGTTTGCAATATTTAAAGTCAGTGAAATGGAAGGAAAGTAAACTTTTTTAAGTATTGGTTTTTTTTAAGTCTAAATGATTAAACCAAAATTTAGTTTTAGTGAAATTTTAACCATCTGACTATATGGCTAAATAAACTGTAGTTTTAGTCATCAAATAAAGTGTAAAAGGTTTTATAAGAATTTTTGTTTCATTTACAGACCATTGCTGAAATCAGTTTAAGTGCTATACCCTGCCCACTGTTGTCAGTTAAAGGGGAAAAAAGTTTTAAATTGAAGCTTATTGTCATAAACAATTCTACAGCACATAAAAAATGTGTCACCCTGATGGGATATGAAAACCCTCTGAATACTTATGTGAAACATTTTTGTTCCCATGTTAGAATCCAAATGCTTCTTATCTGGACCACTGACTTTGTCGCCCCATCTTTTAACCTCCATCCTGGTCATGTGATTTTACTGTGACAGAAATATGTGTTTCCCTGCTTACAACAAACACACCAAGATTTTTTTTTTCCAACTTGTCCTTTTGTAAATAACTAAATTAAATCTCATTGGATCTTGTTTTAATATTTTCAACTAATTTCTTTGTGTCTCTTTTTAAAGAGCCTTTGTCATTGTGCAACTGTTTTCATCCATTCATCCATTGGAATGAAAGGAAAATTATAAATCAAAGGATTTAGAAAGTAATTGCAGAAATTTGAACTGTTAGATGTCAATCACGTCGTCTTCTACTCACATTTCTTGCAACCAAGTTCATAAGGCTGAGGAGTAAACGGTAGCACTATCAGATCTCTCTGCTGCGATGAGATATTTAAGATTGTTAAAGGGAATTCATCTGGCAAAGAAAGAAAAAAAATCTAACATACTTTTTTAAAGTATCACACTGACCATTTTTATGGAATTTAGGCCAGAGATGTTTTACTCCAGTTATTTGGTGCGCCTATTCTTTAGATGTTTTTTGTTTCTTGTTCTAGCATACCTTATTGGGATGTTTCTAATTTCATTTAGATAGTAAAATATTAATTTTACACATAATTTATCACAGCAAAACAAAAACATAACAAATTGAAGAACATTTTTGAGAGGTCTGTCTTATTTTACATATAAGTTTTAAATTCAGCATGACAATTAAAATGACATAAATATCTTAAAATTTCACACAATATGTTTGCAATATTTAAAGTCAGTGAAATGGAAGGAAAGTAAAACTTTTTAAGGAAGTGTTGACTTTGACATTAACTTTAGATATTCTTGTTCCAACAAACCTTATTCAAACCAAATGGACAGCATTTTGCCAAGTTCTTTTGCCATTAATCTGAGTCCAATGTGTTCAGTTAATAAATATTTGGCATAAAATAATCACACCCATTACTATCAAAATGTGCTCTGATTGCAAAGGGTGATAATAAAGTGCCATAAGCACAAAATGTAGCTATTGTGTTATTATTGATTTAACACTGTGTGATCAATGGCATTTCAACAGCACTACTGGGACTAAAACTTTTCTGCATGAAGAGTGGGCAATAACTGAACTAATAAACAATAAATTAAATTAAATAAAAACTTTTAAAGTGTACAACTGTACTTGCTGCAGGTACTGTCTTTCTGAACAATGGATACATTTGTACTTTGAGCTCTCTTATATGACTTAGAGATTAAGAAAACTAAAGTAACAGCAACCTAGAGGGGAGGAGTGAGATGACAAATGGTTAAGTTATTACATTGAACATCATTTGTTCGCCTCCTGTTAAAGTGAAGTCATGTAATCATGTAATCACATTTTAACGACTAACAAAATAATTTATTGAATGGTCACTTGACACAATTTCCTTTAAAAACATTTTGACATATAAAACAGAAAAATCTACAAAGATTTAAATCGAGGAAATGCATCGGTTATATTTTTTAAATAAAGGTTTCCCTATATGTTTATATTTGTTCACTGATTATCCATTTAAAAAAAGGTTTTATATATATGTTACTCTAAATAAATGATCATTCATTCGACTTAAAAAAACAAAACAAACAAAAAAAAAAAAAAAAAAACAACATTGTACACAATCTAAAAGACCAATACTGCAGGCACCTACAACATTTATATTCGGGATGTATGCAAACACTCTGACATCTTCTGGTTAGAGCATAAGTGAAAGCTGAATCAGTCGTGACATATTATCCCATACCATATCCGTCTCAGAAGATGATTAAGGTAGGAGGAACTGGTACACTGATGATTTGGTTTTCTGTGTTTTTGTGTGCCTGCTGATGCATTGGACAGCCTACCATGCGCTACCAAAAGCACTTGCCGACAAAGGTGCAATTTGTCTTGTAAGCATCTTCACTGATGATGTCCACCCAAGGATGCACCTCTTCCCACTCACATCTGTACTTTTGCAAGCGCTTTTGCTTTTGAGGACTTAGAATACCAGGTACAATAAACATTTTTAAAAGGGGCGGGTCTTCTGAGGCCTGTGGAAGAGTCTGTCTTGAGCATTGTCTCAAGGCATCTGTTACTTCCCAACCAGTTCCCAACACACAAGCAAAGACGGAGCGTGCTAAGAGCCTGCGAAGATCCCGCCAGAAACAACATTTTAGCTGCCTGTTGTAATTCCATTTTATTTTGTTGATTATTTTTAGATATAGTGCTGCTGAGTTTGACCGGGATGTGTAGGCAGTTGGTGAAATAATGAAAATATGGAACAAAGCATTCCCGTATTGGTTCAATCCAGGATGCAACATTTGTTTGTGGCTTAAAGGACATGTATGTCGATCAAGTATAGGAAGTGATATAAGTACTTGCTTGACTACACATAACTGAGGAAAGCTGTGCCCTTGCTAGTCTTATGTGATCAATATAAAAAATGCTTTACAGACTGTTTTTTTTAAGAAGAACATATTCAATGTTTTTGTATTTGATGATGATGTTTCATACTTTTTATGAACAAAAATTAAAACAAATACACCTTGGGTGAACCTGATGAATATTCCACCTGGACTCCAGAACTGTATATTTTCTACTGATTTAATGTCAAAACATGAGGATCAAATGCATAATAGTCTGTATTCAAAGAAGCTCAGGTGCAGCTTTCTTTTCTCTGTTTCAGTTAGTTTCCACAGAGGCTGAGTTGGCACGTAAACACAGCAGGGGTTCTGAGTTTTTTTTTTGTTTTTTTTTTGCTATTGGTTTTCTGAAACTTCTGCTGCTCTCAGAAGGGGCATGGATGCAGAAAGGGACGAAGAGAACACTAACATTCTTAAGCTTTAGATTTTGAACAGAAAATCTAAATGCTCCCCTTTGGTCTTACCTCTGGCTCCTCACTCTTTCCACTCACCAGCACACACATAAGTAGGGACATGGGGGCAGTTACGCTTGCTGGGTGTGGTAATGGAGACCATTAGGGTGGGCCTTGTTGCTGCACTCGATATACGATCGCCTCTCAGTTTTAATCGCACTTATACATAAACACAACTACTACAGATGGCAAACGTACAGCTCTTGAGGGGTGGGCCATGGAATGTATGGTGTGCGGAGGAACGTAGGTTCTGCCCCCCAGAATGATGTGGTCCGTGCCCCTCAATTTTAGCTACAGACAGCACACCACACAATCATTAATGGGTGGGGCGAGTGGGGAGTGACAAGGTCATTTTTACACCCCCATTCCCTCGGCCAGTCTTGCTTGGGGCTCGATCGGGCGAGCTGTTGCCCATCCGCCTGGAGCTCGGGCTGTCTTGGCCGGTGGAGGCCGATGTGGACCCTGCAGGATACAGGGCTTGCTGTGTGTGTGTGAGTGTGTGCGTGTGTGTGTGTGTGTGGGGGGGGGGGGTTGTCTTTTGGCCTACTTGTCCTCTTGCCCGCCGGGGTTTGCATGGGGGGAGGGATGTGTGGGT
>JBAMHX010000004.1:28456232-28475702 GCA_037177515.1 Pseudomugil tenellus
CCCCCCCCCCCCCCCCCCCCCCCCCCCCCCCCCCCCCCCCCCCCCCCCCCCCCCCCCCCCCCCCCCCCCAACCTACTCTCACAATCTTCTTGCATTTGCCACCTTCCATCTTCCATCTCATCAAAAAGCATTTTCATGCTAATTGATCTTAAAGAGAAACCATGCATGCAATGCATTGTGAGCGTGCATGTGTGTGTGCATGTGAGCTGAAATGTGCTCATCCTGCCTCGATATACAGTTCACAGCACCTACACACTGACAATCATTTCTGCACAGTGAAAGACGTACTCCTAAGTACATTCCAACTTCCCTGGCAGACAGTGGAGTAAAACTGATCTATCTATTGCTCTACCTGTCTGTTTATCTAGCAATCCCTTCCATCACTCTGCCATTCTTTGTCTGTCTGCCGCCATTTATCTGTCATTATCACACAAAAATGTAACACATAACTTCTCTCCTCCTCGATAAGGCTTTACACATCAGTCAGGCACCAACTGTGGTGACTCCAGAAACACACACCCCCACAAGGACTCACCTCCATTATAGTGTTACTCCATTCGTCCTCATTTTTCTTTCTGAGCCTGAAAACATATTTCTGTTTGGCTTCTTTGTCAAGCCAAATGTCAAATTATTATACTGCAATCACCAGCTCGTCTCTCTGTGCCAGGGATTTAACTGTGCTGTCAATATTTGCTATCACTTCCCCCTTTTAGCTGCTATAATTAGGCTTCTTACAGGGGTAGTGCTGTGAAGAACTTCAGCCAACCTGGAGTCTCACAGCCCTCAGCGAGGAGACTATTTTCAGATTAACAATGCCTTAATTTGGCATCCTTCATTAAATAATGTATGATGCCGTGTGCATGCCAGACCCTGTGGTACACTGATATTCACCGCTTCATTCTCAGGTGATTTTGTTCATTTTTTTCAGCACAGATGTGTGTAGAAGGCTCAATGAGAGACATTAGGGAATTCACTTAGAAACAGCGTTTTATCATTTTCATTTTACAACATTTAAAATTTCACTGCAGTTTGTTTCATTCTGCTTAAATAGTCTCATTACATGTTTCACATTTAAAACAGAAACAAGTTTTTATTAATGATCTGATATTTTCCTGTAGAAATATATTTGAACCTGTTGTGATTTATGCAAAAATAATCTCCAAGTGTATTTATTAACAGTTCAAGCCAAACAAAAACATGTTAAGCTGCAGGCATAAGTAGGGCATCTGAATACAAGTAGGGAATAGAAAACTCCACAAATGATGAAGGAAAATCCATCCAACCAGGATTTACACCCACTTATTCTAATGCAGGATAAAAGGGACGCTGCAATGTATCCCATCAACCACTAGGCGAGGGAACACCCAGGGCAGGCCCCCGCACTATTGCATGGTGGGAAATACACAGTACTGCATTACCAAGAGTAAGGTCAGGAACTATTTAACGTCTCTCTTCTATTTTTGAAGGCTCATTTATGCTTGATGCAGAAAACAGATACACAGCTGGACTGAAACACAGCTGGATGGACAGCTTCCTCCATCTTCTGCAGAATTTGGTTGGATTTCATGGGGCTTGGCTTTGAAATCGCAGTTTTTAGTTATGTAGCCAACAGCGGGAGGGAAAAACCTGACAAAAAAGGAGGAACAAGAAAAACACATAGCAGAAAATAAAAAGCAACTGAAGAAGGCGCAAAAAGTTGAGAAGAACAAGAAAAAACATTAGTTTATTCTTCTTCTGGTGTTTTTGGATGAATGCAAAAGTTGTGCATCACGGGGACCAAATGGTGTAAAAATGCAGAACTCAGCACTGCCCACTAGTGGATACATTGACTGAACTGTCAACACAAAAGACGCCTGAAGACACGAAGCTGAAGTTTGCTAAGTTGTAGAGAGCAGAGATCCTCAACCTGACCTCAGGTCCCATCTTCACAGGGTCAAACAGCACCCTGTGGTCCACAAGATGGTTTTTGAAAAATAATTAAATAAAGGCTTAAATTGATGTGAAAGATTGATTATACTTTACTTCACAGAGCTTGAAAGAATTTAAATAACTCAGCTTTCAATCAAAATATTTTCAGATATATTCAATATATCCTGATACATCAGAAATGTATTTATTGTGATGTTAGCCTCATGCTAACAAAGCTATAGTTTCTAATTATAGAGATGGTTTCCTTAAAGATGTCTGGTTGTATCATCCGAGTATGGAAGTGGTTCTTAAAGTGGCTGAAAGTACAACAGCATCAACATTTGCCAAATTTGCTGTTTTTACAGTGGAGGAAGAAGAAGAAGATAACTTTGTTTTTTCAGGACAGATACTGAGCATGCTGAGCTTCCACAATCCAGCATGCATCGATCAGCTGGGGGTTGAGTGCCTTGCTCAAGGGCGCAGAGTTTACTTTCATTACCAGTCTCAGACCCTGAACCTGGATCTTTCTCTCCCAAATCCACTTCTTTAGCCACTGCTTGGTCTTGGAAGTTAAAGGTAAACCTTGTAGGAACTACTGAAGCAGTTCCTACCAGTAGTGGCCAAAATTCTTCCTGATACAAAGATGTTTTCATCTCCAAGTGGATCCAGATGTTCAGGTGCAGCGATGACAGCATTACTGGTATGTATGTACAGTTCTGCACATTTTTGCCGTTTAAAACGTTATTTATGTCAAACATTTCTCAAGCACTGAGCAAACTAAGCAGGTAGTCCAGCTCACTTCACAGATGTTTCTCCTATCAGTGACACTGTAGTAAAAATGGCAGCTACCATGTGGGCCTGCAGAAAGACTCATTTCATCCCGACTCTAAACCTTTTCAGAACTGGCTCCTGAACTGCGTCATGAGCTCCTAAACACATATCAAACTGGCTGCCATGCTGGAAACGTTCACACGAGGCCTAAAAAAACAGTGTTTTCCTGAATCTTTCTCTTTTAATTACTTTTAGTTCCTTTTCACCATTCAATTAAGGTTAAATAAATAAACAATAAGAGGTTAAAATGCATATTTATTATTTATTTTGTGTCTTTCAGATGTATTTTAGTCATCAACTTCTAGATAAATTTTGCTTTGCAAGTCTTAATATCTTTGAGAGCAGAATGTCTTTGTGTATCTAGAAGTAGGATAATTATCCTTTACACATACTACATTTCTTTTACAATGTGAAATATAAATAAAGTGAACTGGATTCGAATAGAATAAAATATACAGGTATCATTTTAGGAAAGTGACTTTGTACCAGCAGAAAAGGGGTTTTAATGATTCATTACACGTTTCCATCATATCGTTTCCATTGTTACATGGTGCACCTTTAAACATGCAGCAGTTGTGGTTGGATTTTGGGTTAATGTTCACTGCTCACGGTTGTGCGTTTGAGTGAATGACAGAAAGAGACAAAAAAATATTGATTCCCAATATATATACATTTAAATTTGCAAAAAAAAATTAAAGGAATTTCTGGCGAAAGAAAGCTTTGCGTTTATAGTTGCATGTGGTTTGTTTGGGAACCATCATGAGTCAATGCCAACTATCTAAAAATATATGTTCATGTACAAAGAAATGTTTACTCACACATCCACGTGCATGCGCATGCAGCGACACATACAGTTAACTCCACTTTTTTTCTTTTTTTGCCGAAAGGTTTATGAGAAAACCACGCGTCCAACTTCTCTGTATGTTCTGCTTTCCTCCCCGGAGCAGAAAGTCTGGCCCCAAAATGGCTGCGGATCTGGAATGGAGCTGTTACATCACCCTGACAACCAGGTCAAGTGACCTTTAAGCATCATCAACGTGCACCAACAAAGCCAGCGGTCAGAGTTCATCTCGCATTGTGACCTCTGTGGAATTGATGTGATGTAGTGGAAATAGGATTTTTGGCGCTTGATGATTCAGACAGAAGCCAGAAAGTCATTTTCTGTTTTCACTGATTGACTTCTGACAAAAAAACTGGTTTACAGTCACAAAGAAAGAGCAAATGAACAAGGCTGGATTTGTAAATGTGGAAGCAAGTGTGTGGGTGCCAAAGCTGGGTTTTAGCCTAGTGTGTGTGATGCTGTCGAGAAGCTGGTGTTTGTCAAGAGGCTTGTGTTTTCAGGGCAGCCAGTCAGTCAAGCAGAGAAGCTGTCAGCATGGCTGATCCATGTAGCCGGCATTCGACACAAGCACGGACGCCTATCCATGTCAAATGTCACAGCACTAATCTCTTTCCAATGCAGGCCAGGTATAACTGCAGGGCCAAGAGACAGGCACACCTCATTGCGCCACAAAATGAGAATCCCCGGAGACTCTGCAACTTGCACATCTGCAGATGTTATGCTAAAGGAATCTATAGACTTTTGTTTCATGCCCAGCTGTAAGCTGATGGAGGAAACGCTGAGCAGCATATGCAGCAGTTGCCAAAGCTGCTGGTATCTGTGGCACTACTTAAACTCAGGTATTTATGGAGACTTATCTTTTATCGAGTGGAGTGAGTTACCGTCACCTAAATGTGGAGGCTTGGCTCATATTCCTGTGTGCTATGATCACCATGTACTAAACTGAACAAAGTTAGAAGGACATATTTAGTCCATAGATCTGCTGAAAAGCAATTTTCAGATAGTTTTAATGGTTTACTGTGTTACTGAGTGCTTTGGTTGCGCTTTGTTTTCCTAAGGGGAGAAACATGCTTCCTCTCAGCCCCAGTGTCAACACACTTCCACTGTAAGGCTGTTCATTCTACACCCGACCCAATAAAAAACATTTTCCTCCGAAAATCAATAAAATGTCCCCAGTAGTAACGTGTGCTTAAACATGTAGTATTTACATTTTTCTACTTGAAATGTCTCAAAAACATAAAGGTTTGTGCCGAAAATGTGGTGTTTTTGTATTTGTTAAGCTACTTTAAAGCCCATAGACACATTTGGTTTAGGACAGAGTAATATTCACACACATTCTGCTGTGATTTCGCTCTCAGCACATCCCTGCCCATCTTTAACAAATTGGCCCTAATCAAGTAAAAAAAAAAAGGGTCCTCCTGCCCTCCTTGTCCCTCTAAACTTCCTAAGCATTTAGTCATGCACCTGCCATTTCTTTCTTCCTTTGTGCTCTTCCTCCTAAATTACTGGGAGGTGATATACAGCCCGGATGTCTCAAGGCTAAGGGAGATTTAGAACTTTGTCCCACATGAAGGAGAGGTGAGAAAAGACATTACTATGCAGAATAGGTAATATTGAAAACGCCAGAGCACTTTAGGGTGCCCTATGCAGATTATCAATCTATTTGTGTAACTTGGCTACCCAGAATTTCATTTCCCTTTTCATTTATTTGCCTTGCTGCAATCGTTTACAGTGCTGAAACTGAAAATTGAAGCCATGACGAGCAAGGGAGCAATATTCCAAGGGAAAATGACAAAAACATTAATTTATAAGAGCCGGGTTGCTGGCTTGTTTTGGCACATTGGGAGGGTCTTGCACATGGCAGTGCACCCCCCACCCCCTTCCACTCCGGGGGGCTTATTTGACTCAAATTAATAGGGAAGAAGCTTCTAGAAGCTACCCAGCTGGAGATACGCGTGCCAATGACGTCGAACCTCCACGTTGTTGTGCATGAATAAGCTGCTGGTTGAAATCATCAGGTTGGACACACAGAGGATGGCCGCACGCGCAGCATTCACACTCTTCCACGACCTTTTGGTGGAAAACATGGAGAGAATGAAGGGACTTCCGCGGGGAAAAACAGCTCTAATGATCTTAATCAGTTTCAGTATCACTAGATGTTTTGTCTTTATGAATTAGGCTGCATCAGTTTGGGCAGCTTGGATCCTTCTCCCAGGAAATTCCCAGGAATTCCCCCAGATTAGGGCCAAAGTAACTTGTCAATGACTGTGGATGACGTCACGCAGTCTCGGATCATGACGCTGTTGCCCCTGATCCATCTCATAAAGCCTTTACTGTCATAAACACAATAAACTTTTTTAGTCCGTTTCATGCTGACTGGTCTAAAATTACCGGTTTATAAATGAAGGATAATCAGGATTCTAACAGCTGATTTACATTTTTAACTCACCACAGATGTAACATTAAAGAGCTTAATGTTAGAGACACAGGATGGTAACTGAATAAGACATGCACCTTTTCAAGCAGCAGCATCACTCTGTTTTTATATGATGATGCCTTTTACTTTTACACCACTTTACCTCAAATCTTAAGTTTTTATTTGCATTTTTTCTTCTCTTTGCCTTTTTTCAGAGGACTGATCTCCCATTGCCACTACCTCTCCCGTGCATTTCCTTTCCTTTCGCTTTGTTTCCTCAATGTGGCCCCTCTCTACGCCACTCGGCGGTGCTCACAGACTTTCCTCTCGGAAAACCAAGTCATCTACTCCACATGACTTTGGAAATAATACAGGAAGCTAAGACTTCTCCACCTGAACCGGGGAAGCAAATGTTTCTCCTCGCCAACAACAAGCAACTCTCCTAACTGAGAAATGAATCCCCCTGAAAAGGTTTGAGTTTGGCTGTATTTCAGCACCGCGGAGCTGTCCACGCGCCGCTGTCAGGAGGATGAAGGCGCAATCATCACATCAGAGAACCAAACCTTGAAAGACACAACTACATTGTAACCGAGGCGATTGTGTGTTTATTTACACGGACGGAGACACTAGAGCTGCATGATCGGTTTCTTCTTAACGGGAGGGGTGTTTATCTGTGCCAATCTGAACGTACAACAGTCGCGAGCTCGTGCATGTGTTATTTGCTCTGAGCAGGAGCACAAAGGACCGTATTCTGTATATCTCTCTATTTATAGACCCTCTCCCCGTGACGGAATGTACCACCAGCTCATGTATGAGAAAAAAGGGGGAGCATAAAAGGCTGAGCTTATATATGCTTGGGTTTAAAACACCCCCTTTTATTGGAACCCCCCCACTGTCCGGGCGGAGACTGGGTCAGTCCTGTCCGTTTAAACCGAGAAGACACCCATACCCACTCCTCAATGCAAAAAAATAAAAGGGTGCCAAGAAGCTGGGACGAAGGAACGTGGGTGTAAATAGACAGTGAACGCTCTTGGTCTTTCTCTCTCTCTCTTCTCTCTCCCTCCCCCTTCTCCTTCCCTCTCTCTCTCTCTCTCTTTTTTTCTCTCTGTTTTTTATGAAATCAATGAACGACTTATTGGGTAGGACATAAATATAAGGAATCAAAGCCTCCACCGGGACCAACGACATTGCGCGCTTTTGATATGTGTCTTCGCCAAAAGCTACATGTGTTTTCACATCATTGTGAATTCTGGCTTTGATAGGACGACAACGGAACCATCTCTGGCACGGCTTGGTCTCGGAACCAAATTTTGACCCAGACTCCCACCAGCTTTTTTTCTTTTCTTTTTTTCTTTTCTTTTCTGCTTCTGAACGTGAAACGGTTTTCCAGCGTCACCATCTGCTGCTGTTGCACCCATCCCAACTCACTGGCCGGTCTGAAGATGGCAACTTTAACCAACGGCCAGGTGGACGGCACGGTGCACGGCGTCGGAGTCGTGTCCGCCAACACGAACGGGCTCGTGAACGGATTAAACCACAGCCACAGCCCGGCGGGATGCCCGGCCACCATACCCATGAAGGACCACGATGCCATCAAACTCTTCATCGGTCAGATCCCCCGCAACCTGGACGAGAAGGACCTCCGGCCCCTCTTCGAAGAGTTCGGCAAGATCTACGAGCTCACTGTGCTCAAAGACCGCTTCACGGGCATGCACAAAGGTGGGTCAGACCCGCGCTCCCCGCAGAAATCACGGCTCTACTTGTGTTTGTCCCACTGAAATCTGTCACGCGTTGGTGAGCGCGCGGATCAAACGCAGGAACTGATGAGCAAATTGTGCAGTTTTCCTGTACAGCTGAAGCTTGCATGACTTTCAGCTTGTTGAGGTTTGAATGAGACGTTTCGCTTTGTGAGATCTGTCACTGCTCCGAAAAGTCAGCGCTTCATTTTCCACCTTATTGAGCAAACACATCCAGGCACGCGAGCGTCACGAAGCGCGAGTCACGACGGCATGAATTAATGCGGGGTGATAACAGGAGGAGTGCTGTTTGTGTGTGACCAACGCGCACGGGAGGATCCACGCGCGCAGTCCGGTGGCGTGCGCTAAATCACGGTTTCAGGTTTGCGTTGGATCTCCCGCAGCACAGAACCTTCTGTTGCCTGTTCGGTTTGGGAGCGTGCGCCCTGATAGGGGTGGGGGGTGCGCGTGAAAATGCGTGTGCATGTGAACGTGCATCAGCAGGAGGCCTGTGAACATATTGTACTTAGCTAAATAAATCAGGTGTTGGTGACAGAAGTAAAACACTTTAAATGGTCCAAATAAACAGCTAAATATTAAAGTTAACACATTTTTACACCAATAATTTCACTTTTTTCAATAACTGTTCGTTTTCTGCTATTTTCCCTGATTATAACCATGTCTGGTACAGAATCTCCTCATGATAATAAACTATTGATTCCCATAAATCTCTCTGAACTTTAGTTCTGACGGTGCCACGTGCTCTTTTTTTTTTTTTTTTAAAGACCAGCTTCTGTTTTATTCTGCACTCTCAGGGGAAGACTTATTCTGCGCAAATCACCATCTAATGAGAGGTCACTAATTGATCTGCTTTACCTGCAGGACATCTCCCAGGGGAGCAAAGTACATTTAGAATGAGCGTGCAGTCGTCAGGACCCATGTCCGCCCCTTATGGGCTTTCTCTGCACCGTGTAAACAATGTGTGACACCCACCATGTGTGAGGAAATGACTATGATACACAAATCATTTCAGAGGGCGGAGACTGTCTGCAGGCATGGAGGAAACCAAAGAGGTGGGAAAAGGTGTGTGCCGGGAGGATATATTTTATTAATAGCCCAGCTGCACTAGCGGCTCCCACTTGGATGGTTAATCACCAGTGGCCCCAGAACTATAGGCACCGCTCGCCAGCTGATTCTAAGAACTGTCTCCTCACTGCGATATACGGTCCTGCTTTCCGGGCTGGGGCCCCGCTTTCATTAGCGAGCCCCCGCTGAGCTCATATTTTAACAAGCTGGAGGTATACGCTTGCTTGGCACAGCAGCTCTCTGCGAGCTGTGTGAAGGCCGTGTTTCCTCCACAGCCTCTGAACACCTTCCTGAGGTTTCATGGAGGGTGTCCAAATTAGCAGTAATAGACATCGCGTCCCACAAAGAAGAGGCAAAGTGAGTGACTGTGTGTGTTCGGCCGCCATACTGCTTTTATTGCAGCCTGGTGTGAATCAGGTCAGATATTTAATGTAAAGAAGTAAATAAACTGAAGCCAATCATTTCATCAGAACTCCTTATTCCCCATCTTTCCTCCTACAGACTCGCAACCATTTAAACCACTGTAACTGGTAATGCTGCTGGTAATTGTATGTTTTAACATTCAGATCATGGTTTCTGTATTTAAAACCCGTTTTTCCTCACTACCCCGGCTCCCTCAGCTTCTTCAGGGCATTTTTCAGAGTCCTGCTGTAGAGCAGAGACAGTCAAAGTGGGGGCATGATGACCCTTTGAGGTGTGACATGCTCCAGTGGAGTGAAGTCTATAGAGCTGCCCACCAGAAACCTCCTCATATTCCTCTTCTCCATCTTTTTTCCTTTTCATTAACTCCACTTGACACTTCATTCTCTCCTTTCCTTCATTTCCTTTTTGTCTTGCCTGTATGTGCTGACATGTTGCCTGTTCAGTGCCATAATGTTCTGTAATGGCAGCGGTTGTATGAAACCTCAGCTTGAACCGTTGATCGACTGCATCCCCCGCCCCCTCGAACCCCTCGCCCCCGGTTGATGCACTGTCACTGTGAACATTTCAGTGCCTCATTTGTGCATACAGCTGTCTTCATTCAATCAGCGTAAGCATGATTTTTTTTTAACCTACTGTTTTTGCTTTGGCAGGTAATAAAAGGCCTTCGTTCTTTTCTGCTGTACATCAACAGGCCTAAAGAACAGCCTTTGCTACCTCTGAAGAAAGAGACCCCTATTATAGCCATTGTCAGCTGTGCCTGTGATACTATTGCCATAACCCTCCCTGTAATGACTCCATGTATCACTAGTAATCTAGTCTTTAGGATTGTGTCCCCTTGGAATGGAGGGGTGGAGGGAGCTGGGAGGAGGGAAGCTTTGGAAGGGGGGTCGGCAGAGCTTGATAGCGGGCATAGGGACACCAGTGCAGGCCTACATTCTCCCAATGATTTTATTTCTTTCCCCTCTGCGACCGAGCCATGCTAATAGAGGCCATTTATAATGGTCACCGGCTGCTGCTGCTGCTACCAAGCACAACGGGGCTGAGAGGCATGGCGAGCACAAAGAGCCAACCCTTTCTCTTCTCTCTGGCAATGCAGCACAGGAGGTGGGGGATCCATTCAAGAGGAGTAGGTGTAGATATGATTGCAAGCACTATTCATCAGCCTGATTTCATGTCGTAACAACTGCGGCAACTGAGCTGTGATGATACCAGGAAGACGTTTAATAAGTGACGGCGTTATCTACTGTTTACCGCTGTCACATCTTCAAGCGGCATTGTCTTCGCAGGCAAACCTCCACACCCTCCTTTCTTCTCACTAAATGCAAATTTCATCAAGTTTGTTTTTCTGCCGTTGCTTCATTTGGTGCTAATTTAATGCGAGTAATGTATTTGTCCTTGGTCAAGCTAAATACTTTAGCGACGGCTCTCGCCACAGGGCTCAGGTAGTTGAAGTAGTTACAAAGCCAGAGAGTTGCTCAAAGTCAGAGCAGGTGAGGAAATTTCATTCAGAGTTGGGCCACATTGTCAATTTTGAGGTGGAAGGTGATGTAAACAAGAATCCACAGGTGTCCAAGTTGGGAGCAAAACGTTGCTTTTGTTGAAAAAAAACTCTTGTTTCAGTACGAGAAAAGCTGTACTGGCTTTACCAACACAGAAAATATTTATGCACTCACTTATGTTTTAATATAACTGAAATAAAACAGTCATACTAAAATAACTGGGGGGGTTGCAATGTAATGTCCAATTGCAATCTTGTTTAAATTCACCCATACTGCAGATGGCTTATGCTACAGATGGGGGCTATAATCTGTGCAGATCATAAAGGGAGTTATGGTTCTCGCTGAATGCCCCGCTTTTGATATTTCAGCCTTTTACCTGAATGTGTCAGGCAAGCAGATTCAGAAGAGCATCCTGCTCGGTGTGTTTGCTGAGGCCAGGAAGTCACGATGCCAAAAACACCAAAGACTCATGCTGTGTTTTATTACAAGTAATTAGATGTTACAGGTTGCCAGGTGCCCAAAAAAGGAGGATAAGCTCAAACCTGACTTTGAACAAAGAAAAGAGGCAAGTGCGGGTGTGTTCCTTCGTCCTGCAGGTCTGCCTTAATGCAGCAAGCGTTCCGGCCGAAAAATTTCACTCTGGTTGCATCATCTTCTCTGTGGGATCCGTCTCTCTCCTCCTCTCCTGTTTGGCTTGGTTTGGATGCCTCGATGAGTGATCGTGCCTGCGTGTGTTTGTTTTTGTGCTTTCTTCTTTGCCTGGCCCAGAAAGCTCCCCTCAGCCCAACCCAGAGTGCACGCTCAGGCCCCACATTGCCGCCAGCTTCCACCAAAAGGCATCATAATCGATTTTGGGTGTTTTGTCAGGAATAGACTTGACTCATGTCAGAGAGAAGGTCACTACATACCAAAGTAAACTCATTTTGCAGCTCTGCACCACACCCTCTGTCCTATCAGAGCTCAGAAACGCCAAGCAACACGAGGTAAACAAGAGGTGGAGACAGAGCAGGGGGTAATTTGTCAGGAAGAACATTGTCAAGGTACTGCTGCCTCTGTTGTCCATTATTATTGGAGAAGATTGTCCGCTGGGGGCCGGCTGATGGCCGAGCAGGGAGCCAGTTAGTCACAGTGAGAGATGGCTCCACCAGGCCAAAGGAGGTAGTGCTTATGGAGCTCCTGCAAGGATTAGCATGCTAACGGCAGGTCCGGAGTTATGTGGCCTGTCAGGGAGGTGGAGCCCTTTGGCTCCTCTGACCTCGGCAGTCCTCTCATTAAAACCACTGACCTTTACATACACAGAGCGAGAGAGCGATGGTGCAAAGGGATGGCTGGACCTGCCTGTTCATCTAATTTCACTTCCTCAAGATTGACTGGCACTAATTAACACACATACTGCATTTCAGCTGCTAATGATCCACACACACACACACAAAAAGGAGATAAGATCATGGTTTGGTATGAGATCCATCACCAACATGCTTGCAGGACAGAAACAAGTAGATTTGTACACATATAAACTAAGACCCTATAATACAAGTCGGAACGCTTCTTGATATTAAAAATCTTCTTAAATAACTTGGTTACTAAAAACTTCCAGATAAATGGTTTAGTTTGCTTTGTATGGCATAATTTTGAACAGAAACCTCCTCAAACTGGTTTTATGTTTACTATAACACCACAGACTGTGTCTCAACCAAACATCAGTATCTAATACAGAAAAACAATAAATTGAATCAACTTATATCCAACATTTTCTGAGGTGAAAGGTATTTTTAAAACATTGAGAAGCTTTTTATGTTCTGACATAAATAGCCCAGAGCAGGGTTAGAATAAAGTCTGCCTTAAATGTTTCATCAACATTTAGCCTTTTGCTTTCCATAAAGCGAGGCTGAGATGCTTCCAGTAAAATTCTTCTTTTTTTTGTTCCCCCCCCCCCCCTGTGTTTGTTTCTGAATGTTGCTCTCCTATTGCTGTGTTCATCACCCTGGTGTATGGTTCTTTCACAGGATGAAAAAGGAAAATCAGTTTTTGACAAGTGCTCCTTGGAGAGGTAAATATTGTCTGTTTTCGAGGCTCTTGCATCAGCGAAGTATTATTGTGCTTTGTGCTGAATTTTTAAAAAGTTGATGCTTTGGGCCTCTTCAATCTTTCGCTAGCTTATTACCATTTCTGCACCCTCACCTGCTTCAGATACCATTGGCCAGTACAAGCAAGTGCAATGTATTTGAAATCTTGGAAAGTCTTACGTGTCTTTGTCTTTTGCTCTGCCCGTGATCGCGCTCAGGTTTGCAGTGATCTTGGTGGAACTCTCTAGGAGGGAAAAACCTGCCTCTTTTATTTTTAGCTGGATAACATTTCTCAGAGAGCTGGTTGGAGGGAGAAAGCGGTGATGAATGTAGACACATTAATACTGTTTTATGCCTACTACTTCAACAGTACATTGTGTAATAGTCATCAGAGTAGAGTCCTGGGACTGTTTTCTTAATCCCGCTTTCGCAGCATGCGTGGTCCTCTCCCGATGGATTTCTGACCGTTACCGCAGCAACTTGCTTGGCTTTGCTTTTGTACAGTAAAGTCCAGTTTTAATCTTTCAATTAAAGTAATGTATTGATTTAGTAACTGTGGTTACAGCTAGCTAACTACTGGTGCAGGTGCCGCACTGTTTTTGACTGCTCACTCCTGTGAGGAATGTGCTGCATCCCAAGGGAACCATGCAATCCCATTGCCAAAGCAGCCTTTTACCTCCCTGTGAAGTTAATATTTTTCATTTGAGTTGCTTTTTTATTTCACTCCCCCCACAAAGATGTATTTTGTTCCATTTTTTGAACTCTTACATGCTCCGTGCAATTATAAAAACACCGCAGTGTGTTCAGTGTAGGAAGTTTAAACACCATTTCCTTTGCTTTCTAGTCAAAACATTACAAATATCTGCTGTGTTTGAACTTGGAAACTAGTGTTTTTCCTCCGGAGCCAAATCTACTGACTACCACAGTCAAGAGACATTATTATAATATGACTTTATTAAACCGGAGTCTGCACATTTTAAACTAAATGCAAAATGTGAGAGGAAAAAAAAGCGCAGTGAACTTTTCATTTTTAATTACTGTAAACAGATCTTTAGCGTTAACTCTGCACATGACAGCAGGTCCAGCTGCAGCTCCCAGTTGCAGAGGCTTTCCACCAGGAAACAGCAGCATGACACAGCAAGAATATGAAATATAGCACAAAATTTTGTCACTGCTAACTGTGGCAGTGGCCCATTAACATGCACCCTGCAAGCATTAACTCTTATTAAACAGCCTAATCTAAAAGTTTTTAATTCCATCTAATGTGGGTTTTATTTGTTTGGTCCTCTCTTCGATTCTCCTGAAGGTTAAAGTCTCCTCAAAAATATAAGAGGAAATTTGTTTGGAATTTGCAAACAGATCGCACTTCACTATCAATCCAACCTTTGATGCATGTACTCTCAATGACCCTTTTAGCCTGTACAAAGTAGTTGCGTATCCGCTAAACAAATCACTCAGCTTTGGTGATTTATGGTTCATAGAAAGTTGAATTGATGTTTATTCTCCTCCAAATTGCTGAACATAACTCAAAGTGGCGTATCTAGGTCTGCCTGCTCGGATATTCTGAAGAAGGGATTACATGAGCCGTGTACCATTTGTCCCAGACAGAAAGCACGTCAAACACTGGTGAGCATGTGTGCCTTGTCAGGCCAGACACACATTTAGCCTCCTCTGTATGCGCACATTACACCTTCCTATGCCGTGCATTGACTGCTAGCTTTGAGTGGCCCTGATTCAATTCACTTTCTTCCCATCTCCCTTCATGCCTATTTCATGTCCCTCAATTAAAAATGCACCACGTTGACTTGTAAAAGGAAGGTGGGAAAAGGAGGTTAGGGCTTTTCAAAGATCCCTTTTAATTATTCAAAGCCAGGTTGATTCGAAAAATGGAGGAGGATTAATAAGTCATGTGGAAAATTTCGAGGGTTTGGGTGGCAAATGTAATCCAAGATGTTCTGATGAAACCGTTCCATGCATCAGTCGAAAGGAAATGTTTGTTGTAGATCAAGTTTGACACGTTTTGACTCCAACAGTCAGCATCTTGTGTTGAAACTACTTTTCTCTTCATCCGCTGTAAAAGCAATGTCTTAAGAGTATAGAGAAGCTTCACAGTTCTTCTGTTTGGTATTTAAGAAAAATACGCAGCTGATATTTTTCAATTGGAAGTTTCAATGTAAATATTAAACTGTTTCTATCCTTCCAGATCTGCTCAAAGCAGTGCCCTTTGCCTCGAATACCATTCACATCATATTGGTATCACTTGGAGGGAAAGTACATCAAGGCTTTATCCTGTCCTGCCGGTTGGAGAGCAGATAGACCAAAACATATCCCTGCAGAGGGAGATGGTGCAAGAGTGCGTAAAACGACAAGGAGCTCAAGACAGAGAGAGAGAGAGAGTAAGAGAGAGAGAGAGAGAGAGAGAGGAAGAATTAGGGAGATGTTGAAACAGGGATGATGCAAGGAAATGCGTGAAAAAAGGCAAGGGAGATCCATGGCAGAGAGTTTGGTTGGCGGCTGCACACAAAGACTGAAAGAGAATATCAAGAGCCTGAGTGATATAAAAGAGATGGAGCAGAGATTGTACAGTGAGGTGGAGACTAAAAATGGAGGCAAGCAGAGATTGTTCAATGTCAGGCACAGAGCGAGCCAAAAGGAATGAGAGGACGAGGAAAGAACTGAGGAGAGAAGGCAGAAAAGGAAAACGACAGGGAGAGATAGAAGCAGAAAGAGTAAGGGACTCCCAGAGACAGATGTCACCGTCTCTGGCCCCAGCAGATTGATAGCTTCTGGCCCAGTTCCATGCCAGGCTCTGACCCCTCTGTCCTCTGCTGTAATTTATAGGCTGCGTTTTGCCAGATTTAAGCACCACTTGGTGGCTATCATGGGCCCAAGAAGGGAGAATGACCTTCCTGAGATGGGAGCAGAATTAGACTCCAGCAGCTTCCAGCTGCCCCATGGGCTGCTAACAGGAAGCCCTCCATATTAGCATGATGACATCTTACTGTATATCATACTAGTAGATTTTTGCTTTTATCTTAATCTTAGAAGTTTTTCATTATTTCATTGCAAACATGAAATCTATTTATTTTTACACCTGAAAAAGAAAATAAACATAGAAAATCTCTACTATGATTAACGTGACATCAAAGAGGCTGGAATATATACCTCTGATCCATTGTTCTGTTCAACTAAACAGAGATCACTGATCATGCAGAGCAAAGTCTTTTAGGAAAATAAGAGGAAGCTGCAATAGCTGTTCAGCTGTTTGGGCCTCACAACTACTAAATCTATTTTTGGCCTCTATGCTTAAAAATCATGAGAGCATTTAAATCACTGGCATGGTGAGGATGCGTTTCTTAGTGTGCTGCATGTGTCAGTCTTATATACTGAAAGTCATGTTTGGATTCATAGCTTTTCCCTCTGATGCACGACTCTGCTCTCCTACATGCATGAGCGTGTGCTGATATTTCCAATTATGTTATTTTCATGATGCAGAATATGAATAAAAGTTATATGTCTGGAAAAAAAAACCTCATCATCTCCAATAGATTAATAGTTCATGACTTCTAAGCTAAAATGCTGTTAAATGCTGACCAGTCAGAGAAAGTAAACTCAGACACTAGCCTGGAACTTTTCTGGATTTGTGAACACACATTAAGCCGCAGAAACACAAGTTGTACTGTGTTAATTAACAAGTTGAAGAAAAACAAAGCTGTCGAAGATAAGAAGCAGCAAACAGATTGGCTGATTTGTAAATTGTTTTTCTTGTGTTCACTGAGCTGTTAATGACTACATTCATTTGATAAGACATTTGGATTGAATTGCTTTGGATATTTTAAAATGTTCTCCTTCTTTCTTGTTTTAGATTAATCAAATTTCCAAACCACAAAGTGTATTTGTCTTCCTTTTACATTGGATTTTGACTACAGTTACTAGTTTATTAGATTATTGCAGCAAAATGAATTGTTGGAATCCCTCTAAAAAGTTTTTTAAATGAGTAAAATATCCTTTTTAATCCTGCTGACCAGACCCATGAATCCAGTGAACAGCACCATCGCAGCTCCTCTCTGAAAATGATCTTTTTGTTTATTGCATGGTTAGCTCCTACCTTCATAAATCAGACGGTGTTTTTGTGCCGACTACTGGTGCAAATTAAATGAGAAGAACACAGCAAAACTTTGAACTGTGGTTCTTGGAAAGTAAATAGGGCTAGTGTGTATCTGAAGCCCCCTAGTAGACTAACTTGGCTGATTAGCTGGTGGGCTCAGCTGGATTTTTGCTTGGCCATTCAGAGCGTTACCTCGATGCACAAATCAGCCCAGGGAATGATCTGGACAGAAAGCCTTCAGCAAATTATTACAGATTTGCAATTTAATGGCTTTGGAGGTCTCTCCCAGCCTTGCACAGGTTCCCAATGAGACAGAGCCTATTAGTTTGGACCTTTAATCACAGAACAGGAGATGGGAATCCAGGGCAAACCCACACATGCCCAGCTTTACTTGCTGTGGAATGATTTCATGGGCTTGATAGAGACAAGGAAGTCTGTGCGTGTACTGCTGAGCGCGTGCAAGTGTTTGTTGATAAGCCTTGCCGTCCCTGGAGCAATAGCGTGTGTGTGTGTGTGTGTGTGTGTGCAGGTTTGTATGTGCAGAGGAAAGACGGGGAAAATGTGTTTGTGTATGGATTGTTCATCAATACCAGGAGAACACAGTGGCCGACACCAATTAATTCTGCATAGACTTCACACAAAGTTAACAAAAGTCTCTTCACCAAACAACACGGTGCTGAAAATTGCAAAATCTCGTTTACAGCTTCTTGTTGATGAAAAGTATTTACATCAGAATGATTTCGTATTGTAAATTAAACCTGAACGTACATTTAAAATGAGACATATCAGTTGATTTCAGCTGAACTGTTGAAAATAGAATTTAAATTATTTTACAAGTGATTTAAGTCCCATTTTATATAAATCAACTATTAAGCTTCCTGCTCTTATAAAAACTCAAACTACAGGATATTTACATGTTCTTTAGATAAAGGACTAACTTTTGTGATACTAAAGGTCTTCCTCACAAGGTATTTAAGTCTTTTCCCAAAGCTGTAGTTGCCCTGATTAATGTGCCGATACAAAATGTAAAAACTATCGCTTCAATCTGCCTTTCGATGTCCCAATTTGTCCAAGAGAAGGCCAAGCTTTTTAAATGAGCTGGATAAAAGTGACTGCCAAGGGGGATGAATATATATAATTATCTGTGGTTGGAGAGCCAACAAAGAGAGTTTTAAAATCAACCGTGTGCGCCAAAGGCTTCATTAGTCTGACAACAACTAAATGCACCCCCCCCCCAACATGCAGATGGAAGGACGCAGGTATCTACAAAGCTATTAACAGCATGAAATCACGCAGCACTCTGTAGTCCAGCTTCTATCCGTTTAGGATTAGAAGCTATTTAATGTGCTAATGTTAACATGCTCGTGTGTTAGAGAATTATAAGGTGATTTAAGAAATGGCCCACCGTTTTGTTGGTCTTACACATCCACTCATTTGAAAGGATGGATAACTGTTTACTTTGCATATGGAAATCCCTGAATGTCTTTCATTTGTCCTTCCTATAGCAACTACTGGTCCATGTTAGCTTTGCAAACATCTTAATTGTGTTAAATGGAGGAAAAAGGGGGGAAGATTAAAAGCTATTAATGTGTGTTATGCGGGGGTATGTTATTCCCGGGACGGTGCTTTTGTTCACTTTGGCAAAGCAGATGAGAATTTCACCTTGAAACTCAATGTACACCAGAATCATTGTCATTGTGTAGCTAAAAGCAGCTGAAACTCCGTCTCACTGTGTCGGAGACCGTCAACTTCACTTTGTCCGCCTTTGACTTTCTTTTTGTCGGCCTTTCACCATTCTTCTTACACTTCTTACACATCTCCTACGTGTTTCCACTGTTTGTCTCTCGTGCTTTCTCCCTTTGTAGCCCCTTTTCTTTCTGTTTGTCTGTCTGTCTGAGCGTCAGATAATCTCACTGGGGGAGACTTTAGAGGACTCTCCATCTGTGTATAAATAGCTCTGGATGAATTATTGAGGGACCTGGGGTTGCTAATAATCCCTCAGGACCCATCTGACAATGACACAGAAGATGGAGAGAAAACAATTACGCAGACTTTCTCCTTCAGAAGAGCGGGAATGGGGGGTGGGGGGCGATCAGAGGCCTGTGGGAGCCTCCTCGCGGGGCCCAACATCTTGGCTAATAAACCCAATTAAGTCTCTGGAATCAATTGGAGGCCCCGGGGCGTCCTCTCTCTTCCTTCCCCGGACAGTGTGCAACAACAGGAAGTGTAATGATTCATGTCCCCCTTCTGCATTTGGATCATCCTCTCATCTCCATCTTGCAGGTTGGCAAGGCGGACGGGACAGGACAGGATGTCCGCTGAGGCAGGATAATAGGACAGGGAGAGGGAGGAGAAGAGAGGCAAGTAGAGAGAAGGGGAGCACAGAGGAATATTAATAGGAGTGTTTGTCCTGTAAGTGTTTTACCAGGGGGACAAGACATGGGACCACTCTCATAACAGAATTAAAATGCTGTCTTTACCCTATCTATCTATCTATCTATCTATCTATCTATCTATCTATCTATCTATCTATCTATCTATCTATCTATCTATCTA
>JBAMHX010000004.1:28494369-28508708 GCA_037177515.1 Pseudomugil tenellus
TAATAACAGAACAATAGACATAACTCACAATACACACAATTGGTGACTACATTAGACTAAACAGACCCAGGACTTCCTGTCCTTAGATCCTCCTTCGCGGTAAGGAAAAACTCCAAAAAACCCAGTTGTAGGGAAAAAAAGAAGAAACCTCATGGAGCCCCAGGACTGACAGGCAAATGTACCTAGGACTGTTTGTTATTGATTAGCTCATCTAAAATCAATTCAAATTATTTTTTAATAACAAAATTCAGCATGATCTGGAGCTTTTTCTTTTGATTGACATGTATCCTACATGCTGCCACAAGAAGGTAAAAGGTAGCACAGCTAACAGTCTGCCTTAGCCTACCTCCATTATCTCCCATTGGCTTCAGATTAGCTTGGTTAGCTTGTAGCTACT
This sequence comes from Pseudomugil tenellus, assembly GCA_037177515.1. Classification (NCBI taxonomy): domain Eukaryota; kingdom Metazoa; phylum Chordata; class Actinopteri; order Atheriniformes; family Pseudomugilidae; genus Pseudomugil; species Pseudomugil tenellus. The sequence continues at coordinate 28,494,767 of JBAMHX010000004.1, forward strand.
GGCAGCTCAGAGTTTGATGGGTGTCAATCATCCAGTCCCACACTTACACCCCCTCTTTCGCTAATACTTTTTTCTGAAAGGGACAACATGGTGACGCTTTCAAAATGGTGACAGTGGGATGCGTCCACTGAGCTTCAGTTCAGCTCTTCAAAAACCTACGGGTGACATCACAGAGGCTCCACTTGTATTTTTATATATATTCTATGGGTTTAGACCATGCTGCTCAGGAACAACCTACAACTTTCTGACTCACCCAGCATTTCTGACTCATCACGTGCTAGCAAGCAGATATCAATGCACCAACTGTTTTGCACATGCGCCATGACTGATTCAGCAAAAAAAAAAAAAATTAAATAAAAAAAAAAAAAAAGAAATCAGAGGAAGTGAGGAAAACAAAGAGCAGGACATAGCAGGAGAAAAGACAAGAGTGAACATCAGACTGTCTTACCGTGTGGACCCAGACTGGAAAGGTAACTGTTTCCAGCTTCTGACTGGAGGCTAATGGATAAACAGATTAATACTTATGGTTTTGCTTTGAATGATCACCTGATTGATTTCTGTCATGAACCACAGTGTCTAGTCCATACAAGCTGATGCTGTCAGTAGTGTTTAATCCAACCCAACAAAAGTGGTTGTCGGCTTGTCAAACAACATCTGAAAAGCATTTTGTTATATAATGACAGGCCTACACTCACATCCACTTCATACAGTGAGAGAGAAGATTTTCCGAGCTAAGCTCCTCTCCCGTGTGCACTTTATTGTTTGGTTTTTTTTTTTAGGTCTCATATGTTCTTCAATATTCCTTCACCATCTTCACCATCTTCCTTCTTTCTATGATAGCACATCATCAAATGTAGCATTTCTAACAAGCTATAAACACTTTGCCTCTCAGCAATGGTTGGATGGTGCATCTTATTAACCAGCTCTTCATGAGCACAGTGCCCACCAACTTTATGAAACAATAAACACATCTGCATCATTGAGAATGTAGAGAAAAATGCTTTACCTAGTAGGAATGCTTGAGAGATGTTTTTATTATTCTCACATGGGTGTAGTTATATGATGTCTGCATACTTTTTGCCATCTACACCAGCTTTGGTTAAACCCCTGTGAGGTAAAACACATGAATGGCGCTGTAATTGTAACATCATTACCAGCCGACACCCCATCTTTTGTCATATAAAGTCTGAATGCTCCCATTATCATTAGGCTTTAGGCCTGATGTTACAACATCCCATTGCCAAGTGGAGTTTGAGCAGATTGTACAAATGAGAAGTATTCTGCCTTAAAGCAATAGTTCACTATAGTCCAATAAGCCAACTAATTTCCGAAGTGGTGCATTCTACCCGCTGGCTCCATAGATTGATGATTCATAAATGAAATCACACACCTTTTACAACTGAACCACACTTGTGCATGAACCATCATGGTAATAAACTAGATTTTAGTGTTAAAGAGAGACTTTTTGCAGAAAATCCTATAATTTCATGTTATATTTTGTTATATTTATTTCAATTAAAATTTCAATGATGGTGATAATGAGAAATAATTCCTCAGCTGCTTTGACACTGTGTGACACACACTTTAAAAGGAATGGGTTGAACTGTATCAGTGATATTATATACCTCTTTTAAATGTCATTATTGGATGATCCAAATGGTTTTACATTTAAAGTACGTTGGCACTGCAGAGATTTCAGAGGTGCCGTGCATCTCGCTCTGTTGCTGGCACGAGAATTGTCAAACTGAAATCAACTGGTCCTTTCCTTGAGGCTGTATTGATCCACAAAAGCAAAGCCTCACAACTCATCGCTGTGTGTTCATTCTCAACAGTCTGCATCACTGAGCATTCACAAGTGTTAATGCCACAAGTGGCTTTTAGGGCTTCTCTATGCATTCATAAAAAAAGTAAATAGTTTAAAAGAAAAACAAAGTCAATACCAGGTTGACTTATTCAGTTTTGGGAAGTAAAGTTTAACAGAAATCACTTTCTGAGGCCTAAATGATTGTCTGGGGGCGGAAATCAGTCATCCAACACTTGTACGACGAGAGTTGTTTTATAAATCCCCAAACAATGATATAAAGCCAGCCGTGGCTTCGGCTGTCACTGGGGAGAGGAATTCTGCAGCAGGAGTTAAAAAAAGATGGTGTCCTATCCCATCCAATCCTAGTGTGTGCATGGTTCAGCCCTGGCCCTGCGTATAGTTCACAGATTTAAGTATCTCTATAAGCTGGTTGTGATAGTCATTCTGGTATTGTCACAGTTTTACCTCCTGCTGCTGTTGCTGTATTGAGTTCGCCTGACTCCAGCTGCTTTCAAATATCCTGCCAGTTCAGGGATTTTTTTCTTTTTTTTCCTCCCTCTGAATAGTTTTATGTCACACTGCTATATCTGTTTTTCTTTTTCAGGCTCTCAAGCTGTAGCAGACATACGGTAGAGTGTGTCTTTCCACAACAGTAAGTGCAGTGTTGTCAAATATTTTTATTGTAGGCTGCTCAGGTAATTTACCATGCACATTAAATGTTGAAGAACAGAGAAAAGATAACTGGAAACAATAAAATGTAATAAATCAGTCACACTTACAGTATAATTTATCTATAAAAGTGGTGTTTCATGGCTCACAGGAGCATATTATGGTCCAGACGGTGTGTGTACCTTTCCTTTCTGTCAAGCATTAGTGTGGCTTGGGATGTCTGTTTGGCTCCCAAGTCTCTTGCTCAGTTGTCAGTGTGGGACAGAGCAGATGCTTTGAAACAGCAGAGAACATTTTCATTCAATGATCTCATTTTTCCCCGAGGCTTTACAGGGCTCTTACAGCTTTTACTGAACAGCATGAAGCTCAGTATACTCTGCATCTCTCTCTCTATAATAGTTCTTTCTGTTAATCAATGGTCTCCAGTTTTTCAAAGAAGACCTACTGCTGTTATGAAATTAAAGGTTACTGGGAGTAGTTGTCTTAAAGCTCTTATATTTTATTCAGAGTCCCTTTAGGATACTTAATTTGAGCAATGAACATTAGTTATAGCTTGTTTTCAAGAACGACTTTGTAGAATGCTTGAGCAAAGCTCCTCAGTAGATGTTGGAGTTACTTTCTAGATTCAATATAACAGCATTTTAAAGTGCTCCGTTGGCACTGAACTAGATTTAAATAAAGATAACATATCCCACAATGACAGCTAAAAAATTCCTCAAGAAGCAGTTTGAACAAGAGCTTTCATAATGACGACCAACAGAAAAATGTCTGCATCAGTGGAAAGTAAAGGGCAGTTTTCATGTCATGCTTCCACTGCTGTCGTCGGCCTTCTATCATCTTAACCCTGACGGCAGACATTATTCAAGGAAAGTAAAGCAGATTATAAAAGAACTCAGCCTGTAGCTAAACTGGAATAAATGGCATTGCAGAAGTGGTTAGAAATCATTAAGATAAAGGAGGTTATGGGTGCAAACAGCATTCAGCGATGTGTTATTGGGCTAGAGGAGTGAGCATCTTCTAAACTAGGACCTGCTGGTGAGCCACGCTGCAATATTAATGTTGTTTTGCTCCTTTAAGAATTCTTATAAACCAGAAACACACCCCACAGTTTTCACAAAGGCAAAGCGAAATAACAAAACCCATTTTATTCTGTGACCTTCAACACCCCTTCTTCACTGAAGCTGCTGGAATATATATAATGTGGTGACTGTAATTTCTTTGTTTGGCCCGCATCATCTGATATGTTGGACACAGCGAGAAAGTGGCACTCGGAAATCTTATTCCCGACCCCGCTGCAGCAGCTGGAGAGCTGGTGGCCAGCAGATGTGATAATGACACGACACAGCAGCTGAGACTGGATAGCAGGCCGCGACTCAGGCAGCTTTTAATAATTGATGGCAGCCAAGGCCCCGGATTGGCCAGTAATTGCATTACAGGTCACTTCTCAATAGCAATTTGTGAAAGTTGTGGTGATGTGTGCTGGGTGGCGATCAATAGACACAGTCCAGAGAGGCAGCACCCCTGCACCCCTCTCTCATGCTGGCTGTCTGTCTGTCTCTGCGAGAGAAACTGGAGATATAATCTTTCAGTGCTCGTTGCAGGATGGTAAACATTCAAAATACTGTTTTCGGTTTAAGTTATTTTTAACTATGAGAATCACTTAAACAGTACATGAATGTAGCTGCAGAGATGTGGGTACTGGTGTGAAGCCTGACGTTCTGAAGCATCATTTGGCTGCAACAGCTTTAGGTTTTGGGAGCCCGAAGTGCAGAATGAGAGACTCTCATCTATTTGATCTGTCAGTCAAAGCAAACTATACAAAATTATTACACATAATGTTAAACTTTAATGCAAATCTAAGCAATAACATTTTTATTTCTCATTTATTTATTTTTGCATGTTTGTCTTTAGTCTTTTTCTTTGTTTGTTTTTGTCCGATGTATATTATGCTGGGACATTGAGTAGCTTAAGTTGCAAAAACTTTTTAGTTTCCTCCAAATATTGTTTCAAAAGTTGCTGTGGAAATATGGGTAGAGCCATATTTAGGGAAAGGAAGTGGAGGTGCTCCTCCTGTAATAATGTAAAAATGGTGGAAGAAAACTGGAGGGCATCAGAAATTAACCTTTGTGCTTCCATCCATTACCTGTACCACTTACACCAATGAAGGGTTTATAGCTGGAGCTCATCCTAGCAGTCACTGGAAGAGAGGCGGGGTACACCCTGGACAGGTCACCAGTCCATCACAGAGAGACAAACAACATGACACACTGTAGAATGACTGATCAACCTAGCATGCATGCGTTTGGATAGTGGGAGGAAGCCAGAGAACCTGTAGAGAACACACACTAACACAGAGCTGGGTTTGAACCTGCAACCTTCTTGCTGCAGCACTCCTTTTATTCCAAAAGAGAAATTAATTGTAAGCTAATAACTCAATTATTCTTATTTTAACACATAGTTGTGATAATTTTATGGATTTTTTGTTGTATGAGCACCTTAAATATTACACACGGAAGCTGAAACGAGTGTCGATGTGACACAGCACTTTTTTTTTATCTTGCACAGCTCAGGTTTTGCAAAGCAACAAACTACAGCTGTGTTGGTAACAGCAGCTGCTGGGTGACACTGATGGCCGAGGAACAGTACTAGGCTACCATTAAGCAACGTTTGTTGCACTGGTGTTTATGAGTGAGTGAATGCAGTTCCCAATAAGATTCCTGAATTTCTTTGTACTTATTTTACAGCACAATCCATACAATGGCATCCATGTTCCAGTTTATTACATCATCAATTTTTCTATAAAGCCCTATAACACCTGTGCTGTACATCTAAATGAAATAAAAGCATAAAATGTATAAGATAAGAAAATAGTTCAAATGAATGATAAATTAAAAAAAAGTTGCCAAATAAAATAAAAATAAGACAATACACTAGAAAAAAAATTAAACTGGAAAAAAATTAATTGTTTTTCTTTAAATAGACATTTTGGAGGTCTGTTTATAATCTTTTTTTCTTCTCAAGCCCATCTTTTTTGAGCTCTGCATCTTTATGCAATACAGCACTCAAGCACTGCGGTGCCCCTTTAAAATAACAATATATAGCCTACAAGTCTGAAACTTATATGAGTTGAAAGGAAGCCTCAGGTTGAAAGGTTAATATGGCACCGGAGCTAACATGGGCCCCTCATCTCAATGCACAGCAGAGTGAGTGCAGGCTGCCGGCCCTCGAGCTGCAATCATTCTCATTCTTTTGTCTTCCATTCCTGATGCCTCGGCCCCTTTGACATGTAAACTATCGCTGTGTCATTTTAGTGCATCTGGTGGTTTTTTTGGTTTTCTGTCTCGTCCTTTTCTCTTCTCGCTCCCTCTGCTGCGGCGTATAGAGGAGGAGAGCAGAGCAGAGGAGACAGTAGATTTTGCATGCTCTAAATACAGCCTCTACGTGTGTGGGGTGCTGTCATCAAAGCAGAGCGGGGACAGGGGATGGTTCACTTCCTTTGTGATAGTGTGTGTGCATGTGCAGCTGATTGTGTTTGCATCTAAGTGTGCACGTTTTCTAGCAAACATCAAAGCTGCTCCCTCAACCACCTCCTTGTCTTTACACTTCTTCTCCTTTCCTCTCTTTCTCTGTCACTCTCCCTAATGCCCATATTAGCATAATTTTGTCTTCTTGTTTTTTTTTTTTTTTTTTTTTTTGGTCGTTGTGTTCTGCCTTTGCTCGCCTGTCTGTGTTGGTGTGTCTCACCTCTCTTGCATGTGCTTGGCGGGGTGTGACAGCATTGAGAAGTCACCAAAGAGGTAAATGATGATAGGCCATCCATCATGCTTTATGGACTCTGTATGGTGCTGCCGTGGAGAGTGGCTGCACTGTGCAGTAACTCAGAACACTCTGTCCCTCCATATAACCTGGCAGGAGCTCTGCTGCTCGCCTCACCTCCGCTGGGCAAGTGTTTATGTGTGTGAGACACAGGAGGAGAGTTGGTCTGACTCACCTTCTTAAGTGTTTCGCTATGCGTGTTTGTGATTCGGTGTGCGTAAATGTGTGCAGTCGGAAGCGAGAGCGAGCTTGTCCACACCGGCAAGACTATATGCAGGATGTGAGCTTTCATTATGGTCTGATTTGCCACTACTGGGAGCATCAACTGACCACAACTCACCCACACACAACAATGCAGAAGCGTTTAAGGGAGAGAAGGAAAAACTGAGGTCATCTAAAGAGTATTTAAAATTTTTTACCCAAATGTCTCTTTCAGTCGGTTCTTTTATTTACTGCAGATATTTGTGGTGATCTGAAAATGGATCAATTCAATGTTTAACTTGAAAAATACATGTTTCCTAGCGGCTATTTATATTAGATAAATGGAGATGAAGTACTGTAGAGGCATGGTGGTGGAAGGGTGATGATTCAGCTTGCATAGTAGTAAAAGAACCTGGGTACCTTGCGCTCACTGAGTTGCTAATGAGCTTCTCTGTATGAGTCTTCTTGAGTCAAATGGGATGGGGGGGGCGGGGGGTTACTGCAGCATTACTGCTAACTCATCTGTGTTATGCAACAGGACAATGATCCCAAACACAGCAGCAAATCTACAACAAAGCAGCTGAAAAAGAAAAGAAGCAGCCGGAAGTCCGAATCTACAGCAGCAGGAACCAGTGGTGTAAAACATCTTCACTGAACACGCACGCACACACTCAGAGAACTGCTATTATCAGCGGGTACAGGTGACTGGCCACACACTCTTCCTGCAAAGCTTTCAGCAACATCCAAAGCTCAATATTAACACTTAAACTTGTGTAACTTTAAAAACTATTTTTTCTGCCAGAAAATTCCTTATTAACCAGATCTGTTCTCATTTAATCTGATTTTACTGTTTCTCTTCATTAAATGCACCTGAAGATCACAGGTTTCACTTCTTTTTTGATAATTTATCTTTAATAAATGAGAAACAAAAGAGATTAACTATATTATTGTATGTTATAGATTAAATCAGATTAGATGCCTTTTACTTATTTTAATGGAAGTAAAAACCAGAAATAAACCAGAAAAGGATTACAGGTAGTTGCTGCACATTATTTCAACATAACAATTATATTGCTTGAGATTTAAATCCCCATAATTCTGCTTCGTAACAAAGAGAAGCTGTACTCACCATTAGGAGCTCACTTTATGGACCTTGTGTTCTGGAAAGTCATTTCCACGCTGCTAAGGTCCAAGATGTGGAGCTAGCAGGCAACTTCCCACCAGTCTGCAGTGTAATGCTAACTTTAGCCTGGGTGCATAGTGTCTATGGACTACTTCCACAATATGGCGCCGGGTTACATTCTGATGCCGAGTATGTGGCCGAGTACTTCCGGTTTAATCATTCTTTCATTGATTTGTTCGCACATTTAACTTTGTCCACAAAATATATTTTCTAAAATATATTCATTTTATCACCAAGCCGTACATCACCAATAAAACAAAACATGCACACGCTTTAATTTATATTTCATCTTAAGTGTTAGCCAGACCAATTGATAATCTTGATGAGCGTGCATTGAATGTTCTGCTGTTTTGCATAAATAAAATATAAAAACTTACACATTCACTTTCTAACTCTGCCTGTCTCTCCTTTATTTTTTTTTCCTGAAAACATTCATAATCACCATGACTGAGTTTTAGGGCCATGCTGACAAAAAAATTGTGGAGGATTAATTATTTTCTATTTTCTTTTCGGATCAGGACATTCGCTTCATTCGATCATGGCCAAAAATTATTTTGTTGGTTCCTTCTCATTGCTCCTAAAAGACACAATCATATTTCATCACTCATCTGCATTTTTCTTCTTATTATTAACAATACTATGTCCTGATCCGAACCAGAAAGGCGCTCTGATCCAAAGCGCTGCTGCAGCTGCAGCAGCTCAGACGCTCTTACCTTTGTTTCTGGAGCCACACAGTAGTCATGGTCCACTGACAATACCTCCGTTTCCATCTCCACTTCAGAACCGGAATCTGGAACGGGAATTTCGGGCCGTGGGCGCCGTTCCCAAACACCGGGTCTGGGTGCAGGTAATTGATACCCATTACAGCTGAAAAGAACGGGTATTGCTTCCCTTCTGTACCCATTTCAGTCCCGCCGCAGTCATGTTTAGATCTGTGGCATTGAAATGCCTACAACAACCCCGGGTGCTTTTAGTTGGGGTGAAGTTATCCTTCTGGATCTTTCTCAGCCACTCAGCTCGGATGATCGGATAAACAGCGAATGAAGGAAAATTTATCATCCTCTTGAAACGTGAAGAATGTCTACAAAAAGGCACATAACAATAAATAGCTGACATTCCAAACTCTTTGAAAAGTGTGTCGCCTTTCTTGGACTTTTAACATAACAGACAAAGTTATATGCGCGAAAAATCAATGAAAGAATGTGTAAACCGGAAGTACACGGCCACACACTCAACGTCAGAACGTAACCTGGCACCATATCGTGCACGTAGTCCACTGAAACACATCAACACAGAAGATTTGTTTGGTTTTCAGTGTGCATGTTGTGAACTCAGACCCAAGCGATCCTGGATGATGGAGTGTATTTTCTAACCTTCCCTGATATACAGCTGTCCCCCCCTGTCCCCCCACATCATGAAAGTTGCCTAGATTTTAGGGCTGTAATGATAGTGCATCATTTCTGGAGCCACAACTGGTTCACAGCCAAAATATTCCATATGAGAAACTTTGCCTAAATGTAGGCTGAAGGTAACTGCTTGTGTCAGAGCCAGAAATGCCTCAGACCAAACGTTTCCGCAACAAGATTCTGTCACCAAGTTTTCACCAAGCAAGGAGGAATCAAAGCAAAGCTACAGTGTGAGCAGAAACAATAGCAGGTGAAACTGTTTGTTGAAGGAACAACAGGATACAAACCTGCACTAAAGGAGCGAGATACACGATAAACTGCTGACTCATGAGCAGTATTAAAGCTGCATGTCAGCTTTCAGGGATTATGATTTCATCGTGAAGGAAAGGCAAAGAAGACTGAAGCCCTTATTGTGATTTTAGCTCCAGATGAAGACCAGAGAAAGAGATCATTCATGAAAAAAGTCATCAATATGAAAAGAATTCTGGGAGGTTGTAGCTCAGGTGGAAAAGCGATCATCTTCCAACCGGGAGGTTGGGGGATCAAACTCCAGACGTCTTCCCCTGACTACGTGTCATTGGGCAAGACACCAAACCCTGCGTTATCCCTGATGTGCGTACTGGGGAGACTGTCATGTATAAAGTGAACAACATGGCTGGAAAAGTGCTAGATAAGCACAAATCTGTTCACCAGTAGAAGTCACACTGTTGAGTTCAGCTCACTTCTTGTAAATAAGTTAAATTCTGTTGCTCCTTCATGCACGTGAGATCATGCTGAAGCAGACTTAAATATTCTAAACCTCTTCATAATGATCAGTAATGCTATTTGCACAGGAGCTGTGTCTCCATTTATCCAGCCTCCCTCTGCATCTGCAGGCCTTTCCATCCATCTCTCCTCCATTTGTATCCTTCACTTCAATAACCCCCTCCTCCTGGTGAGCCCTTTCCCACTTTTCTTTTCTCACCTTTCCACATGGAAGAACAATTGCTCAGAGTCCTCTCGCTTCTGTCTCTGCCCTCCTCTCCCACACTTCCTCTCCTCTCCACCACTCCTAGATCCAGAGGGAATCACACTGTCTGAACCAAATGTGCCACAAACTTGTCAGATGATGTTTGTTTTCCACTTTCTTCCCATACTTCTTCTTCAGCCCGACTGTGTGTTTTAACACTGTCTACATATTTGACAAAGTGCTGTGAGACACATGCACAGCGCTCGCGCAACAACAGGGCAAAAATTTGCGACGACATTAACGAAATACATATCTGTGTGGGAGGGGGGGTAGAAAAGAACAGCAGCCAGACTGAGTCCTAAGGTTTGTGTTATAATAGATTTTCTACAGTCAGATGGCTTGTTAGTGTGTGTGTGTGCGTGTGTGAAGATTATATGTAAACAGCTTCTCCACTAAAGCCCAGATGTTGAATTTGGCTATTTTACTAAACACCAAAGATATTTTCAGATCACAAAAAAAGAAAAAAATACTTCTACTTATGTAAATGTGACATAAATTTAGAGGAAATCAAAGAAAAATGGTTGAGGCTCATAGCGTAGCAACAGTTGTTGTAAAAGTTGTAAAACCTTTATTCTTTAAATTGATGGATGTCAAATAGTTTAGATTTGTATGAATAAAGAGGGATTCGAGATCTAAAATTCTCCTTTAAACCAGCTTTTCTGACGTATGTTCAGGTAAGTTTTACTACTTTAATCAAACCACTCTGATGATGAAAATCTGTAACAACTGAAGGTCAAAACTGGAGGCATTTAGATTTTCTGATATTTCAACTGAGAAGGTACAAATGACCGAAGGAAAAAAGATAAAAGAGCATGGCAGAAGAATCGGACAAAAGGGACAGTCCGCCAGGAAGCTGGCCTACCTCTGGCAATCCCACGTTTTAAGTACACATCTAAACTCATTCCCAACTTTGGCAAGACGCAGCACCTGCACCAGCATCCTTTATGAATGTCACACCCCAAGAGAGGAAAATGATTACGTTGCAAAGAAGACAGGGGGTGGAACAGGAGGGGGCGGGAAAATGCAGAAGAAAAATCACTTTGATGGATTATACTTCTCATGAGACAACCTTGTAACACTTTTGGACAGGAGTTTAACTCAAGCAGATCCTTTCTCATACCAGCCGTTCCCGTCTTTCTACCATCTCCTTTTGTCATCCCAGACGTGCACTGGCTGTGACAACACTGCCAGCAGTGATACCTAATGATACCGCTTGCAGGAACTAATTACTACCAGTGATTAAGAGGGGAGACGCGGCTTCTACCACACATGCTCTCTTTGCGAGTGGGAGCTTTTTAATTGCCTTTGCCAAATAAATGATGACCAAAGATGCATGGACCCAGGATTCGTAATGGAATCTTAGTGCTTGGTGGCAAAGAGTGACTACTTCAGGGCCCTTGGCACTCCGTGCACGCAGATGGTGCCGCCTGCTCACAACCAGAGCCTGTTTGTTGATCAGTGCATTAAGGGCACCTGTGAAATTATACAGACAAATGAATTCCCCACTGGTGGCAACACAGAATATTAGCAGTGCATGAAAAATGGCTAAAATAATGCTTGCATTAACTGCTTATGATGCCAAAGGAAGTCTGTTTGCAAGTCAGAGGGTTGGCCTGTAAATTTACTAGAGGAAGTAAAGACAGGCTTCAGCAGCAGTGTAATCTCAGCTGGATGTTGGAGATGTGGTGCCTCTGCACATTTGTTATCCCTTAAGCACATCTAGACCTAATTAACAGCCATGTTCCACAGCAAGGTTGTCTTTGGCAAGAATCCAGCCCAACCAATAATTCATTTACACAACAGTAACACATCTTCATGGGTAGTAAAGGACTTCTAAGTTTGACATAGCTCTTACAGGAGCACTTAGTGGTAAGCTACTTAGGGCATAGTGTATATTTTCTCCTTTAATGACTTCTGTGAGGGGAGTTTGCGGCACGCTGATAATTTTAAATGTAGCTTTTTCACCTCAGATTCTTCCGCCTCTTTTTAAATTCCTATCCCTGAGATTCTGGCTTATCATTTTATTGATTTTGATGACACCCTTGGCAGTGAAAAAGCAATGATTTTGTGTTCTTGAACTGCATTTCTCAGCGTCCCCTTTTAAACTGTGTTATAGTGCTTTAACAGCACTGACAGCACCGCCCTTAATCCCAAACAAGCGAACAAGCGAGCATGAAATGAACTGCTGACACTTTTAAGGCAAACACAAGGGCAGATTTACGATATGAGCCCACTTGTCTGTAGTGACAAACCAATATCTGCACGGCATTAATACGTCAAAAATGATGATGGGAGAATATCTTGGTTGCTGCAGAAATTATGCATTTGTTTCAGGTTTGAGCCATAGCATCATATTAGCTAAGACCTTCCGATGCTGAGCTCCTGTACATTAACACATGGCAACACATCCATAAAACTGCACCTCCATCCCCGCACTCACCCAGAATAATACCATTAGTCACTGTAAGACTGTGACTAATAAATGACAACCCTAGTAGAATCTTGGATGATGCAGATCTTCCACATCAGAAGGATCTACATCACTTACTTGATATCTTGGGCTTTTTCCTTTTCTGTCACCTTAGAAAAGGAAACACCAGCGCTAAGGTTCCTTTAAGCTCAAAGATGGATGCTTTTCTTTTTGAGCCCCCCCTCTGAGTAAATCATGTTAATAACGCTCTGTTCTTCATCTGTCCAGCCTGGGCGGCTGCTCTTGCTCTCACTTGTTTTCCATGTGGTGACTTAAAGCACGAAGAGGAAGCAGCTGCCAACTCTGGACCGGACCGATGCACACTCACAATAAGGTGTTGTCTAATTCTATAGCTGCTGAGGATTTCACAATCCCACTACAATGGCAGTATATAAGTCCTCCTTTTGAGCTTGGAAGGATGGATCCCATATATCACCGTCTGCCATGAAGAAAGCCGCACTGATGATGAGAAGGGGGAAAGACCAAATTTTTGTTAATTGAATATCCTCATCTTACTCCCTGTAATCACTCGCATCTGGTGCTGTAGATGGACGTCTGAGCTTTATGGGTTTGTGTTTTTCATATTGCTATTCTTCCAAATGGTCTGTAGAGTTCCCAGCAGAACTTTGATGTATAATTCCTTTTGTTGCTTGCTGCGTGCAGGCCTCAGCAGAGGTGAATCAATAGTAATTTAGCAATGACTTATGGCTGAATATGTGCATATACTGGACAGAGTGAGCACAGTATGATTGCAGTGTGTTTACCCAGTGAGTGCTGACTCAGCAATGGTGACAGAGCATTTCTTTTCTTTCTCGTTTTAGCCACCCCACCCCTCATTGTTTCCATCTCTCTCTGGGATTTCTGTGTTATTTTTCTTCTCTTGATCTCATTACATCATGTCTTAAGGGCTGTATTCATTAAAGTTTAAAAGTAGACTGCACTCCATAGCCAGTCGCAGTGAATAACACAGACCCCGTTAGTCTATCTCAGATTCTCGCGCTCTCCGTCTCTGCTGTCTTCACCCCTTCATGTCTTTTTGTTTCCATGCTGTGAAAGCGTGAGCTCCTTTCATTCGTTCTGCCTCTATCTTTTCACCACAGGGCCAGACCGTCGAGGCAAATCTGGCTACACTGGTAAAGGAGTCCAGATGTTGAGAGTGGGAGACAAAATCCTTATTCTTTAATTAAACGTATGCAAAGTTGTTCTTATATTCTCTCAGTGACCTTTTCTGACTTCTTGTTTTCTGCAAACGTAAATGTTTTGACTTTATCTTTTCTCTACTTTGAAAATAAAAAGCCCTCTCTACCTCTCACACAACATAACTTGTTTCATCAGCAATGGTGGGTTTTACTAGACAAACTTATATAATCTGACCCTGGGAGTG
>JBAMHX010000004.1:28538428-28549651 GCA_037177515.1 Pseudomugil tenellus
CCTCTCCTCTCCTCTCCTCTCCTCTCCTCTCCTCTCCTCTCCTCTCCTCTCCTCTCCTCTCCTCTCCTCTCCTCTTCCTCTAATCTCTCCTCCCCTCCTCCTCCTCCTCCTCCTGGAAGCGTGGCGATTGGCATTATTAAAAATTGATTGGCGGCGAGCGTTTAGCAGGTTGGCGAGGCGGAGAGGAGAATTCTGACAGGCAGGAGTGAAATGAAAGCAGCGCCTCAGTGGACGGTGTGGAAAGGTCTCAGTGGGGGACGGAGAGAGATGTGTGTGTGAAGAGAAGTCGTGCGACCCAGCAGTTATCACTCCAGATGCTGTTTGTTCTGTCTGCTTTTGTTTATGTGTGTTTATGAATGTGTGAGACGCAGAAATTAGGATGATGCACATGTAGCTTTGGTAACCCACGGTTACCTTTCACCCTCTGCTTTTCCTCCTCTCCAACCTTCTCTCTCCTTTCATCTCAGATCACATAATATTTCCAACCAGCTTCTCCATCCTTTAGATATTTTTAATACACTTTACTCGTAATTTGGCTGAGTTATTTTTAAAAATTTGATTGAAATGTGGGTGGGGGGGGACATGTGTCATGACATGATGCTAACTGACTGCTTTGTCTCTTCTTTCCTCTTTCTTTCATTTCCCCCCTTCCTCCTCTTTTTCTGTCGCAGATGAACAGACCAATCCAGGTGAAGCCAGCAGACAGTGAGAGTCGAGGAGGTACTGTAGGCCCGTCTTTGTTTCCCTTCGTCCCTCCCCAGCCTCTCTATCTCCGAGCCCTACAAACATGCTGCCTGTGTACATCAGCTTCACCATTATTTGTCCCGTTAGATGATGCCCTGCACCTCGACGCAGGCTGACAGCGCAGCATTGCCGGACCTTCCACTGCTCAAAACACATTATATAAACATACCTCTCCCTGGCCAGCTCAGCCTGCAGCTCCTAATTCAGAGTTTCTGATGCATGTATTTGTACATACATATAGAAGCATGCACTGCTTGTGCTCTGAGAGAAAATATGCGCCAACTTCTGTCAAAACACAGAGTGGAAAAAAGCCAGTTCTGTTTCATAAATGTCACAAGATTAATCAGATATACAGCAGATTTTTTAACAGTAGATGTGGGTGAACAAAGCAGATGTGGAGTCTGGGTTGTTCTGTGCACTGGGCTACATTGACAGCCAAGACCACTAAGAGCAAATTTTCTGTGTCTAGACATGTAGTGACCCACTCTTGACATCAATCAATGGACTGCACAAGACAAGGTTGAAGAAGTTTGACCATTTTCGGACAGTCTTTCAAACTTTCCAGTTGTTAATCTAATTGGCACCAGAGTGAGTCGGTAGCTGCAAGAAAGAGACGGAGAATAATAGAGCATGCAAGTAGCTAACAGTTGATAAGCAGCAGAGGCAAAGGGAGAAAGAGGTGTTAGCCTGTAAAGAAACTAACCTTAAAAAAAGGAGGAGAGGCTGCCTGACATCCTCTTCTATTTAGTCTGCTGGTTTTTGGAGGGTGATTGATGGAGCAAGGGGTAGGAGAAGCGAGCACTGAGCGAGATGAAGCACAACACAAGCAATCCAACTTGTGCATACCCATCCTTAGCTCACTTCTTTGCCTCCTATCCATTCACCACATTTTTGCTTTCCAAAGCTGCACACTGTAATGCCAGAGCATTGCACTGCTAAAAGCAGTCATGCATGAACAAATCTTTTATTTGGGTACGAGCACAAATAAAACACCATTCAGTGCTGCTCAGGTATGAGTACATGCAAAGTGCACTTACAGTGTTAAAAGCAAACATATACATTTTGCAGAAGATAGAAATGTTATTGCATAATATTTTATTAGGATGTTGCATATGGTGTAAGTGGCATTTAGCTGCTGCAGCTGGTCAAGATGAGCACCAACTTTTAATATTTTTTATACCATCACATCATGTAATTATAAAGTTCCTAACCTGTACAATGAATGGGCAGCTAAATAAATCTAACCAGTGAGATTGTTACTGATAGGCTGCACTTCTTCTAAAGTAATTGTACTTTTTAATATCACTTTTCACATAAATAGATAAATGATCAACAACATTTTGAGTAGCTGCGAAAATTGTGTGTATATGCTAAAATAAAAATGTAAAAGTACAGTTCAATAAAAGATTGTATAGAACCCTACATTATTATTATTATTATTATTATTATTATTATTATTATTATTATTATTATTATTATTATTATTATTATTATTATGTGGCATCTTTTTTATTGCATAAATATATGACTCTTCTACGACTTAAATATCTTCTAAAATCTGCACTTTTAGTGTCATAATTTGACAATCTAAGGAGCTCCATGTATGTAGATTCTTGGTAGATCTCCAATTCGGTTAGGCATGACTTTAATTTGCAGTTACAGTAAAACATGTAAGTCATGCAGCACATTACCATGGAAACCACGTCCTCATTTGGAGATGCTAAATGGGTTTTTTTTTAGGCTCTATCTTGTTCAGATTAACAAGAATAGAAGCTGATTCTACACTGATGACACATGATCAAACACAGGTTGCAATTAAGCTGCAACCGCCATCTATTAGGTCTGAGCCTCGTGGCCCTTGCCACCCGTATCAGACTCCTATTTAGCTGAATTCAGCATGGTGTAATGTGTGAAGGACATAACATGTATGAACGCTGTCAATTTTTGTGCAGATCTCATGTATTTTTACGCAGATATGAGCTATATTCAGTGTTCTTCTAATGACTCTGATCCTAATTAGTGCAACTTGCATATCCCGCTATACATTGTATAAAATCATTAAAATTAGCTTTGATTTGGTCAGAGCCTATTCATTTAAATATTTATCAAGCAACATTACCAGCAGCTCTTATGACATAATCAAGTTGAATTAAATAATTATTTTTTTTGCACAACTAAAATTTTCTAGCAGCATTTTCTCTTTATTGTAGGCAACTGTATTATTTCATTTATGATCTTGATCTTTTTCAGATTTTTCCATCCTCTTCTGATTAAATGACTGGTGGATTTTATATGAAAGAATCATCAAATAATTTTGTGTAAAACCCTCCCTTATGGAGTCCTAAAGAAGACCATGAAATAGCAACTAAAAAATAAAAATCAAAACTCGTTCGCTGGCATTAAATTATTCTGTTACACACAGTTGAAGTACATTATAGTATACATCTAAATGATTATATCTCTGCAACAAGTGTATTTGAATAGACCTGATGTCATATTAAAGGGAACCATTTTAAAATATGACATAATGTGTGAAATACAGTTTATAACGTATTGGTGAAGAAAACACACTATATTTAGGTCCTTACTTTGGAATATTTGCCCGAAAAACACCAAATTGAATAAATAAAATACCCTGTAATAAACCAGTGATTGTTGAAGGACCAAAAACCAAAAATGTTCTGTATCATCCTTTTATACATCTTTCCAGAGCTGCTGGAAACGTGTGTAATCAAATCTCTGCTAAAAAGCATGTTTGCATATACAGACAATAGAAAGTGTCCATCTTAGTTTTACTGGCCTTCTGCTACATTTGACACAGTAGACCAGTATATATTACTCAAACAGCTGTAGAGCTAGGTGGGCCTCCCTGGCACTATGCTAACCTGGTTCAAAATGTACTTTTAGAACTGGAAGTACTTAGTTTCAGTCGGCAACTTTACATCTGAGCAGACAAGAATTCATGTGGAGTTCCCCAAGGGTCCATCCTGGAGCCTCTTTTATTTAACATAGACATGCTCCCACTGGGACACGTCATACAGAAAAAACATTAGTTACCATAGCTCTGCAGATGATACACAGATTTATATTTAAGTGTCATCAGGAGGCTGGGGTCCTGTACAGGCTTTTGGTAAATGCACTGAGGATATTAATGACTGGATGAGTCTAAACTTTCTATAGCTAAACAAAAACCAAACTGAGGTAATTGTTTTTGGGGACAAAAAGAAACAATTAGAGACCGTCAGAGCTTCACTCAAAACACCTAAAAACCATCAATCAGGCCAGAAATCTGTGTGTAGTGAAGGACTCAGACTAAACTTAGAAAAACACCTTAAGGAAGTAAACAAATCAGCTATTATCACCAAAAGAATATATCTAGGATAAAAGATCTGATGTCACAGCAGGACCTGGAAAAACTAGTCCATGCTTCCATCTTTAGTCGGCTTGATTAGTGTAATAGTATCTTTACAAGTCTACCTAACAAACCAATGAGACATCTGCAGCTTATCCAGAACTCTGCTGCTAGAGTCCTCACCAAGACCAAGAAAGTGGACCACATCAGTCCAGTTCTGAGGTCTTTACACTGGTTCCCTATTCCTCAGAGGACAGACTTGCTGGTTTATAAAGCTCTGAATGGTTCAGGTCCCAGTATGAACCCAGCAGACCCCTCAGGTTTTCTGGACCTGATCTTTCATTAGTTCCAGAATCAGGAGACTGACTGCAGCTTCTATGCTCAACATGTCTGGAACAAACTCCCAGAAAGCCGCATATCACCTGGAACATGCAGGTTAAAGACCCGCCTGTTCTCAGCTGCATGCAACTAGTTTTTACTTAAAGTTATTTTAAGTTTCTGCAGGTTTCTTTCAGCTAGAATTGATCATGATTCTAATTGATCATGATTATATTTGTATTCTTTCAGTTAAGTGGTAGAAAATGGATGGATGGGATATTTCTGTAAAGCCCTTTGAATCACCATGATGCTGAAATGTGCTGTACGTGGAGGGATATCTGGCATGAAAATTGTCATGTAGGCTGTCTTTATGAGAGAGCTTTACATGATCTTGAGATTGTGCTGCATAATGATTTGTCCTCTCACTGAATATGTCTGCATGTGCATGCGTGTTATGTTTGTCTGAAAAGAGAGATGCAATATTTACTGTTGGCTTCTCTAGACAATGGTAGGAAGTGGCCTCCACTGAGGTGTGTAGCAATAATGCGCATGTGCCCAAGCAGATGTGAGAGGGACGAGCATTGCAAGATTTCTATGTGTGTGTGTGTGTGTGTTTCTGTGAATATACGTGTGCGTCCTCGAACGCTGATGTGTGCTACAATCTTGTAAACACCCACCATACCAACGCAGCCCCCGTTGCAAGGCCAGAGCGCAGATTAGTCTTGTTGACTCTGCAAGGACAGCCTGTTAAGCCCAGACAGCGAGGAAGGGACCCTCGACACACGTGCACACACACACTGACGCACTCGCACGTATGCATTCACAGATAGCATCTTCTACGCATGCTTTAATTTGCAGAGCGTGTTCTGAAGCAATGCTCTGAGGCTCATTAATTTCCAAACATATACATCAATTTCCACAAATCTCAGATTTTTATGTAATGTAAGAACAGAAAACAGCCGTGCATGTCGACATATCTGCTACTGTTGGGAGCTAACACACTTTCCACGTCTGCTCCTTAACTTCACTCAAAGTCTGATTCAGTGACTTGTCTGTCACTTCCTGACACTAATGAGTCTTTGCTGGACTCCAGTCTGACTTTACTTCATTAACACTCATGTGTGAAGGATCTACATCTGATTATTTTATCTTCTGATTCATTTTTTGTTCTCTTTTTGACAGCATATGAATTTTTCTACAGAATTGAGGGGAAATAAGAAATTTGGTATTCAAGATGGCTGACATGAGCTCCACAGAAGCAGCAACCTTCTCTGTGATCCTTGCAACAACATCTGTGGTCTCAATCTGGTCTTTCACATTCATATAAATTAACAATTTGCTGTTTTGTGTAAAGAAAGTTCAACCAGAGAGACTGCAGAGCCAAACATTGGCTGTGGTCTGAGTGATCTGAGTGATCTGAGTCGTGGTCGTACCTGAGGACCGGAAACACCAACGCATCTGTCTTGTTTCCTTCCTGACACTTGTGACAGGCTAAATTTCTCACCTGTAACAAGGTTCCTTTGCTTCTATGAAAAAAATCTGTCAGATTAGTGTGACAGCCAAGACCCATAGATTGTCACACATGTCTTTTTCAGTTTCTATCGATGTCCAACAAAATGTCTATTGAATCATCTGCATGGATGTTGCATGAATGATACAATGTCTAACTCATAATACACGTTTTTACTTGCTGGTCGATACAAGATGTTCCTGTCGCGCAAACACTTTACAACCTTTTTTTTTTTTGTTTATTATTCTTTACTCATCTTCTGGGGGGTGTATTTTTTATTGTATTCATAATATTCATTGTAGAATCAACTGAAAGCCTTAGGAGTCAAACAGATGCATCTTCCACAATGAAAGGAGGGAGATATGATTCTTCCAACAATAAAGCAGAGCCAGATCTGGATGGAGGGATGCTTTGCATTCCTGTTTCTGTCATGGCATTATTACAGGCAACCAGTCCAGATGGTACAAAGCAAAATGCTGCAAATGAAGTCCGGAAATAATTGAATAACTGCAGCGTTTACTCACTGTACTTTGAAGCAGTGCAGGCTATCATATTAGCCTCTTACGTGTAAAGCTGGGATACGGTTATAAGCCAAGAACAGTTTGGCAGTCTGACTGTAAGAGAAACCTTAACTACCAACAACATTATTATTTTTTTTTAATTATGAAGGGATTAAACACATTGTTAAAAACACATATTTACCAATTTAACAATATGCTAACCAAGTAATAAAATGTGAACTTTTCCATCTGTGCTTTCTGGATTTATCCTGATCTACAACTCATTCACAGGGGCAACAGGTTGATCAGCACTTTATTACAAAATCATTATAAAAAGTCACATTTTTTTTATATGAAGGCTTTATCTGACCCTTTGACAAAATTACAAATCTTGGGGGTATATTTACCATTTATTACCAACTGACTTGTCAAATGATTAGGGAGTAATTTTCTGCTTCCTGGAAGCTAGTAGGAGGCAGATTGTGTTCAAAATCACATAATAATACAAAATATCTCAGAAACTTTATCAGATATGTCCCCCTAGGTTAAGATGAATTGTATTTGTTTAAAAAAACTTTTGTATTTTAAATGCAGTGAACTGCGTGCAGTACTGGATGAGTAAAAACCCAAGAAATGCTCTATTAGTGGAAGTGAAATGCTATTTACTGAAGCTGTGTGTATTTCATTCATAAGCATCTTCAGTGACTTATTGTGAACATACTGCATGAATTAGTTTTAAAACAGAGCTAAATTTCTGTGAACATAAAATGGGTTAAAACCATTCAAGGTTACATTTTTAGTATTAGCAAACTGACTACTCATCTGCTAGATCCCTTTTTGTTCAACGAATTTTCCCTGATCATTTTCCGTATTCATATCTAAGACATAACAAATATTTTTCCATCCGAAGTCCCCTCTGATCATGACCTTCCCTTTCAGAAGACAGAAAGCTTTTCGTGGGCATGCTCAACAAGCAACAGTCTGAAGATGATGTGCGGCGCCTTTTTGAGTCCTTCGGCAGCATCGAAGAATGCACCATCCTCAGAGGTCCCGACGGAAACAGCAAAGGTGAGTTTATAGCTGTTTATGACTTTGAGCCAGCAGAGTTTTTCACAGGCTACTGCACAGAAATGATTTGGCCTTTCAAAGTTGGTGACTTTGCAAACTTCCCCTTAAACTCCCATGTAAAGTGATGTCAAAGCAGCCGCTTTCACAATTATGAAAGAAGTGGTTGCATAAGAATATTGTTGAATCTGTGAAATCTGACAGAAAATACCAACGAAAAGCTTTTCCAAAAGCAACGAGTGATGAAAACCTCCAACTTTACACTTTTACAGATGAACCCAATTAACCTTACGGGTCAGCTTTTACATGGCTCTGATGGAGAAAGAAAAGAAAAAACACAGAATAAACCTCCTTATTAACCACTGGACCTCAAGTCATGCCAGAAAAATGTCCTTTCAAAAGATGTTGTCAGTTTGTTACACAAGTTCAGTGTATGAAGTTCATGGGTTGGCTTAGCAGCCAATCAATGGGACCCGATGATAACTAAGCCTGATAATTACAGTGCGCTTGATCACTCAGATTCCTCCGTGAAGCTCCATTAACAAGGCTTCATCAGCCAGCTTACTCGGCTAAGAGAGCTCAATAATTACTGAGAATCTGATCGTTCAAATTCATCAGCAGCTCTTGTCAATAGTAAGTGACACCAGAACGCCGTGGCATTTTCAGCCCCATCAGAGAAACCAAGAGTTGTTTCTGCTGTCTGTGCCATGTTTAGTCTGCTTATTGAGCATCCGCCCCAAGTTTCCCCAGCATGGAGGGCTGTTATTATAAAATCATTGCTGTTGTTATCTTGATGGGAGCTTATCTCGGGTTAAAAAAGAAGAGGAAGAAGTTATGTCTTTTTTTTTATTCCCTGATTCATTTTCTCCTTGTCCTCTGCAGGCTGTGCATTTGTAAAATACTCCTCTCACGCTGAAGCTCAGGCAGCCATCAGTGCACTACACGGCAGCCAGACGATGCCTGTGAGTATGCTGTAACTGTGCAAGAAAAAATGGGTGTGTCAGAGGGGTGAGTCACACAGAGAGATGAGTCAAATAGCATTTAATTAACTTCTTAAAGTTAACTTATACTTTATTAATCCCAGTGAGGAAATTTGTCCTGCAGATATGACCCATCCTAAATTTCTCAGAGCAGCGAGCACCAACTGTAGCTCTTAGGCAGCTGTGTTGCCAGGACGATGTGTGTGCAGCATGTGTGCTCAACCACAGACACAAGCTTATGTCACGAGTCTATTGGACTGCAGTTATATGTCCTGCCTGGCGCCTGTGTGTGTGTGTGTGTGTGCGGGTGCACAGGGTGCCTCATCCAGTCTGGTGGTGAAGTTCGCTGACACGGATAAGGAGCGCACCATCCGCCGCATGCAGCAGATGGCTGGTCAGATGGGCATCTTCAACCCGATGGCCCTGCAGTTTGGAGCCTACGGAGCCTACGCTCAGGCAGGACTCACAAACCGTTTTCATTTTCATACACACTTATTAATGCAGCGTCGTGGAGCTTGTCTTCAATCCCAGCACATAGAAATCTGGAGTTGCAACAGAATGTGCAACTAAATAAATAAAACAAATAGGTGGGAGTCAGGTACTGGGGGAGTTAATACCTGGTTTCTACCTCTGCTTGCTGCCTATATGCTGCAGCTCATTTCACTTTATAGTCCTACTCCTTCCTTTTATCTATCTTCTTTAACTCAGTAACCTCACACTGTCTTGCTTTTTCTTTATTGCTCTCTATCCTCTGTATAATCCCTCTTTCCTCATCCAACTGCAGGTGCAGCAGCAGGCAGCATTGATGGCATCTGTAGGCCAGGGAGGCTACCTCAGTCCTATGGCAGCCTTTGCTGCTGCCCAAATGCAGCACATGGCCACCATCAATGGCCTCCCAGGAGCACCGCTGACTCCAACGTCAGGTAACAATGAGCTAGGATTCGAGATTAAAAGACAATTCCCAATTTCCACCAACCACGAAACAAACTGTGGCATATTTAGAGATAAACTAGCAACACTATGTTTATTTTTCTCTGTTTTAATGGCATATAAGTGACTCCAGCAAATGTTATGTGGTGCCACGCTAGGTCGGTTTTAGGCATTGGAAACATTTTCTTTCAGCAGATTCAGTGGAGGGAAAAATATGCAATTAACACATCAGCATCCTGCGTTAACAATAAACTCATAAAAAGCAGATGCAAAACAGGTAATAATTCTTTATATTGAACAAATATTTGGCCGTTAATTACAGTTTAAATAAATCGTCTGTTAAAGAAGTTTAATAGACAAAATGTAAAAGTTTAATATAAAGTGTACTTGTCATTCTGAGTAAGTGTTTATCATCTTGTATTAATGTCTTAATATCTCTGAGCGTGTGGTGTTGACTGAAAAACTGCTTTTTACGGCTTGTGCAGAGCCGTGATTTTCCATTCAGCACAGCTGCATCACAGATGACAGCAAAAGCTCAGTGATTAGACAGCAGCAACGGCCAGGAACAATTCTTAATAAAACAGATTTAAAATCAGATTTCTTATCAAATATGTAAAAATAATTCATTGTAAAATGGCAACAATGGCCATCCAATATAATGAAAAGCCTCTTTTGCTGTCAAATTTACTCACATACATACAGTATGTACATACAATCAGACAATAGGAAAAGGCAGAGAGCATTATTAACATCACACTATGCATTACTGTATAACCAGAAACACAAAACTCTGTTGGGACCCAAGTGCTCAACAGTGTGAGTATAATCATCTCTAGATGTCGCAAAGAGTTTCTGACTTGTTTGATATCACCACAGTTTTCTTTATTCTTCAACACAATGTCTGCAAAGCTGATCTAATGGCTGCTGTGTAACCCCGAAGGCCCTTACTGGTACAAGAAATCAGCTTTGACATTTAGTGTCTTCGTCAGCCCACTGGAGCGGCCTCTCTGACATTTGCAAGAGCGACTGGGTGGCCAGCGAGAGTAAAACTTTTCCATGAGGGTTTGTGGAAAAATACAGTTGGATAGAGTTATCTGTTTTTATGACTGCAGGTGGCAGCACTCCCCCAGGCATCAGCGCCCCCACAGTGACCAGCATCCCCTCTCCCATTAGTGTAAATGGTTTTACTGGCATGCCACCTCCCCAGGCGAATGGGCAGCCACCTGCAGAAGCTGTCTTCACCAATGGGATACATCATTACCCCGGTAGGTCTGATCATCTGAGGGGCATGTATGCATACATAAAAAGAGTCTCAGACACAAGTCTATATGTTTTTATATCTGCCAGTACGCGCCTGATAAATCCAGCGTTAAACTGTCACTTCATTACGGTGAAGCTCGATAGACACTAAACCAGGAAAGAGTGCATGCTGCTAGCTTACACGCGCATGTTCAGGAGGCTGATGCCAAACAAATGCAGCCTACAGACAGCATGTCCATGTCAGGGAGATGAGTGTCTGGCAAAGGTGTTTATAGGGGTTCTGGAGCTTGAGTATGTGCTTGTGTCATGAGCCATAGCTAGTGCCTCATTGGTTCTGTTTGTGAAGAGGTGGAAGAAAAATATGTCTACTTTTTTACACTCTTGTCTCCGCAGTGTTGCAGGAGGTGGTTTTTAGGGAGGACTCTGAGAAAAACGGCTTGGGCGTGGCTCCGAGGAGTTGTTTTGGGGTTCAGGGTGGCTGCTTCCTGTCCTCTCTCTCTGAAGGTGGGGGGGGGGGGGGGGGGGGGGGGAGGGGGGGGGGGGGGGGGGAGGGGGGGGGGGGGG
>JBAMHX010000004.1:28549661-28566925 GCA_037177515.1 Pseudomugil tenellus
TCTTTGTGCTAAGGCATTGGTTGGGGGGCGAGGGGGCTTGTTTCTATTTCTCTCTCCCCTAAGGGCTAGCCCCCCCCCCCCCCCCCCCCCCCACACACACACACCCACCCACCTGCTTTCACCTCATTTCTCATTGGGCTTGAAACAGTCAGGAAGATATTATGTTTTTGCAAACAATGCAAAGAAATCATCTCAAAAGCATCTAAAAGAAACCAGTCTTCAGGTTTAGTCTAATAAAAAAAAACATTTTGAAATGACAAAAATATTTTTGTACATGGGGGCATAAAAAACAAAACACAACTTCTGGTAGAAAAGCCAATAATTATATTGTTTTTCATTTAGAATTCTTCTCATTTATTGTTTCTAAAAAATATGCTCTATCAAACATATATATGTATATGAGTGTGTGGATTATATAAAAATATAAGTTAAAATATAATTTAGTAGCAATTAGACATTTCCGAATACATCAAAAATGCATAATTTTTCATAAAAAATAATAAAGACATTTTTTAAAAAATGTTGTAAATGGAGTTGTTAGTAAACAGCTGTTAGAGCACTCTTAGCAGGATATGCTAACTATCTCATATGGAGGCTTATCCCATTTAGCAACCCATTTATACTACTGCTGAGAAAATATTGACGAGAAGTAAATAAATAAGTACTAAATATGAGCATTTGCTCAAACCATTTTGAAATTTGACTTTATGTTTGTTTGAATTGTAATAATTTGTTTAAAAATATAGCTTAGCTTTGCCTAGCTTAGCTTATCTTATCTTATCTTAAAGTACTTTGAAAGTGTAAAATGCCAAGAAGGCACTGATTAATCAAAAATACCTCACAAAGCTAGACTTTAGTAAATAAAAAAAGACACAGTGTGAAGTATAACTGTTAAAGAGCCAGAGAAACTGTGTGTCGTGATTCAGCGAGGTCTAGCTTTGGAAAACAATTAACCTTAACCCTTGTGCTAAAGTATTCCAGGGGTCATTTCAGCTTTTATCTCTCCTTGTTGGTTGTTTGTGACTGTTTTTCAGTGTTGTTGTTAATCCAGACCGTCTTCGGCATTTCTTGGGTTTTAAGTGATATTGGGGTTTTTCTATGTGTCTGTGGTTTTTGGTGTGTGTATGTGTGTATTTTGTCAGTGGTTTCCTTTATTTGCATGTATATATGTGCACTGGGGAAGTATTAAAGTGTGGCACAGCATCCATGGTGAATAGCTGTTAGAGTGCAGGCAGACTTTGGTTCTGGTGTGTCCAACGATGTGCGTGCTGTGCTTCTGTTGAACTTGAGGGATAAACATAACTCATAAGACATTATTTTTCTGTCGTAAACCTGGAGTCATGTGTTTGTTGTCTTTTTTGTTTATAAGTTTTACTTTTCTGCTTTTCTAGAAAAAATCAAAGTGTTTTTTAAATGCTTTGGGAGGAAGTTTAAGTTAAAAGGCCCGCAGAGTGAAAGCAAAGTGAGTTGCCTCCACAGTGTTCAGCTTTCTAACCTTTCTGCTTCTCTTCTCCTGTCTGTTCTTCTCTCCCTCGCTCCTTTCACCCTTGTTATATATTGCTTTCGCTTTCTTCCATGCCCTCTCCTCCATCTACATTCTCCCTTTGTCTCTCTGCCTCACCTCTTTACCCATGCACACACACACACACACACACACCTCCATCCATCTGTGCTCCTCTCCACCACCTCCTTCTTCCTCATCTCCACTCTGTGTCTGTGTTGAAGCAGCTCAAAGTCCCACTGCAGCTGATCCTCTCCAGCAGGCTTACACAGGAGTCCAGCAGTATGCAGGTCTGTCTGTCACTCTCACTGCAGAACTGATGCGAGTGTGTGCTTGCGTGCATGAGTGTGCATTCGTGCCTCTGATGGAGGAAGGGGTGGGAAGTGAGAAAAAGGAAGGCAAGGATAAAGATAAGCATTCCTTTGTTCAGATTAGAATTTAGATCATGTAACATTCAGTGTTTCCATATCACTGCATGGGTTTAGTCTCTCTGTTGTGTTCAGTGTGTGTTTGTGCAACATGTAGACTCTATTGTCTGTTATCTGATCGATTGCCTGCTGTGAACCTGCATATATCACATTGTTTGTAAGTATCGGAGTGTGTGCTGTCATAACGGTTATCTGATCCGCCATGTGTGTGTGTTTGTGTGTGTCTCAGCAGCCTACCCCGCTGCATACGGTCAGATCAGCCAAGCTTTCCCCCACCCTCCACCCATCATTCCACAGCAACAACGAGAAGGTAACGAACACCGCTCCACACACTGCTGCAAACGTCTCCTCATGCAGTATTTACCTCTGCGTTTCCATATTTTTTACTTATTTTACTCAGGTAACAGATTAAAACATGCATTACGGTTAAAAAAAAAAAGAAATTATTCACTCTTTTTTATTGTTATTTTGTCGATTAATATCCACATATGGAAAGTGTCTAAGATTAACCAATAAATGAGATACAGGGAAATGAAAACCCTCTGATGAACGTGATGACCCCTCAGGACACTCATGCATGGGGCATTACTGCCCTCTTGTGGAAAACATACAAACTAATGCAACATCTTTCCCCAGCTGAGACTTACTGGCATCTTATCACATAACATTTAAAGGTTCTATTTATCCTTGTTTGATAAGAAATAACAAAGGCAGGAAAACTTTATTTCTCTATTTCACCTGAAACATTTAAACTTGCTTTTGTTTCATAACTAATAAGACATTAATATAATATGCAATATGAAGAAAGAACCTATTACAGTAAATGTGCATGATGGGACATTTTCCTGGATGACCTCAGTGAAAAGGAAACCAAAGTATCAGTACAATCACCTTTTTATGCCTTTAATGAAATAAAACGTGTTCTTTTCTTTTGATTTTAATCGCATTCTCTCGTTTGGGTCTCTCTTATTTTATCCTCCCCCCTATTTGTCTCTCGCTCCCTTACCCTGCTCTTCTCTCTTTTCCTGCTTCCATGCAGGACCAGAGGGTTGCAACCTGTTCATCTACCACCTCCCTCAAGAGTTTGGGGATGGCGAGCTGATGCAGATGTTCCTGCCTTTCGGTAATGTCATCTCCTCCAAAGTGTTTGTGGATCGGGCGACAAACCAAAGTAAATGCTTTGGTGGGTAAAAATGAACAAAACCAAAAGATTATTGGTTATTTCTATCATTTATATATTTGAACTAATCCTTTTTTGTGTCAATAACCTCCTCCTGCCCTTTAACTGCTTAATGTGTTTTTTTTTTTTCTTTTTTTCTCCAAAATGGAAACAAGAGATTTGGAAATATTTAAGTTTTTTATTTTTATTTCAAAAACTGGCTTAAATACTGGCTACATCAGAAGTTATGTTGAATGACTGTTTTGATTTTGTCATTTATCTTTACAGCTGTTTTTCTTATAAATAGGAGCGGTTTTATTTCCACATTCACATGCCAGGATGACTCTCAGCTTCAACCATGTTCGGAGCCTTGAACTCATAGCAACATAACAGATACAAACCTGCTGTCTCACATGATTAGGCAATGACAGCGCTGTCAATCATACAACTAATTGGTGAATCTTAAATGGATGGCAGAGAATGCTTGTGAATCCATCTGGTGCAACGCATTTGCAAATTAGCTGCTGCTCATTAATGCAACGCCACAAGAATGTGTCTCGATGTGATCGGAAGTTTGAACGCTAATATCATCCTCAAGTTGTTCGAATCCAGCAGCATGATATTCTCTGTTACAGCTGTGATGGTACTGGTGTCATGAGGGCTGCACAATATGTTAGAAAATTACCATCATCGTAATATTAACATGCATAATATGCACAATGTTAGAAAAGACTTCTGTACGGGGGGAAAATAGAAAGCGATAGACCAGCAGTGACCCAGTCAGGTCATGGAGAGCTGCTATCCTGCCGTTTCCGAAGCAACCCATGTCCACCTGAATGAAACCAGTGGCTCGTTACTGGGCCTCTGAGGAGCTGAATGGCATGTGGATGGGAAAATCAGTCATTTGATTCAGATGTGTTCGATCTAGAAGTTGCAGTCCACTAGATCTTCAGTACTTGGATACATCTGCTATAAACCTGTTTAACAGACATTTTGGCCTGAAATAGGAAATGCATGTGAATGTAAATGAGAACTTAGTACATCTGAGCTAAATGCCAAATTCTGTGTTTATATATTGCAAATCTTATTCTGATATTCAACAATGATTTTGCATATTGTATGTTTTTGTAATATTGTGCGGCCCTAGTTGTTGGTTTACTTACTTATAACTGCATTATCTTAGTTGTATTGATGTTTATTTTAATGTTTTTTTAGACTGTATTGTGGATGTTACATTGTTTTTAATTGCAAGTGCATTAAATGATTTATTTCCTTTCGGTTTTAGAATTCACACATACAGGAGTGCATACTAAACGTATCCTCATCTCCAGCTCCATATAACCCCAAACTGCCTTTGCCTCGTCGTCTAACAACGTCCTTCACTGTGTCTCTCGTTTGGCCTTTCCCCCAGGGTTTGTGAGCTTCGATAACCCAGGCAGTGCCCAAGCCGCCATCCAATCCATGAATGGCTTTCAGATCGGCATGAAAAGACTCAAGGTTCAGCTGAAGAGGCCAAAAGACGCCAACCGCCCCTACTAGCCCCCGCCCCAGCCAGCCGCCCCCATCCTGGTGGCCGGGGCAGCCATCCTGCACAGGGAAAGACAGGTCAGACACACTAAATGTCACTTTACAGTTCGACAGGGGCTTAAGCGACGCTCCTGCAGCATGTCTATTTAAGGAAACTGCCTGTTGTGATTTCCATAAGCTTTTATATGAATCATAAAACTTTTGCAGGTATCTAATAACAACCTGATCACCTGTTAAAAGCTTGTAAAAATGAGGGAAGTTCTGCTCCGACTATATTTTCATGCATATTAAGTTGAAATGGCTTCTTTGTACGAAAGACTGCTGCAGATTCGCTCTTATGGGAGCGAATAAATGCTTACACATGCTTATACAAGCGAAAGGAGTTTTGAAAGCATTCAAACTGGAGATATTCTGTCATAATGGCCAGCTAGCACCAAGTTATAGAAACATTTACTTACACGCAGCCTCCTCTATTTGCACAACAGCTTTACAGTAAGTGACCCTGCATGTTACCCTGTAGGTAAAAGATAATTGGTAAATGCTGGAGTGTGTTGCACAGGAAAGGAAGTGCTTCCAAGAGGGAGGCATTTATTACCCCTCAGGCGGGTAATTGTGCCGTTTCTCTTTGTCTCCTCCCTTCATCTGTGTGATGGAGAGTTGAGGCTGTGTCGTTCATTCACCACTGATGACTTCATTCAAGGGCAACTTATCACCCACTCACAAACTAACTGAACCATACCACACAGTGTCCCAAGGCAAATCACTGCCGGCAGAATGCTGCAATCTCGTATGAATTTGTCAAAAAATATGCGCAGTGCTCCGTGTGATGTATTGAAACACTTTGGGCAGAATGTTGGAGAAAAGATTGTTACATTTCCTTTTCTTTGCTGAAAACTGTATACCATTTTTGCAGCTATGCTTGTTGCACTTTACTTGAAATAAACGTGCAGCCAGCAGGCTGGAGCCCTGCTTTACCTCAGTGCTACAAGAGTTTAGGTGTGTCTTGATTAAAATCCCTTCAATACATATATTTGTGTTAAAAAAGAGAGAATTTACTGTTGGATATGAATAGAGAAGAAAGATGTCGCATAGAATATCAACGCTGCCAGGAGGCCAGATTAATTACTGCTGGATGAGCACTGATTTGTTTTCAAAACTGCCTCAGCAAAATGAGCTGTGTTCATTCATGCCCAGACTCCGAGTCTTAGTGTTGGCTAAGGAGCTTTAGAGAGACAGGTGTCCCATCATGCATCAGCAAGAGACCCTCATAAAAAGACTTTCCTGCGGCCTTTTTTCTTCAAACATACTTTTTCTCCCTGAAGCTAAAAAGTTCACAGCTTTACTCAAAATGCATCAGGCTTGTTTATTTGTAACACAGGAACAGTTTTTTCCTGACGATTTCCATGACAGCATTGCAGCTCAGTTCAGAGGTAATCTCCAAAGAGATGTCCTGCTGTGCCGAGAAGAAGGCTGGGCTGAGTCGTTCTCTCCTAAACTTTCCTGTAACTGCTGTTTTATATCAGTGTATCGTCCTCCTTCTCCTGCTTTACAGGCTTTTTCTCACTTATTTACCTGGTGGAGCTCTTTGCTGCTGAAAGTTGGGAGAATATTTTTAAGCTTTTGAATTTGTTGATGTTTATAAATCATTAAGACTTTTTCTTGATAAATCCCAATTTCTGTGCTTTTCAGGTTTCGTTGAGCTGAATCATATGTTGACCACACCACTGAGTGCAAACTCAACATCTGGACCACTGAGGCTGCTTCAGAAAAAGAAATTGGGGGGGGGGGGGGAGAAAGATGAGAGCGATGACCGAGTAACAAATGCCTCCCTTGTGGATGTACTAAAACTTTGGAACTCAAAGAGCATTTGTACCAGCCTGGTTAGCGCCTGGACTTCTTTTCTCCTGCACACTTATAACAACATCCTTCCCCACAAAAAAAAAAGAACACAAAACAAACAAAAAAAAAAAACCTGCTTGAATGACAGCTACCTTTTTCTGGACCACGAAAACTTTTACTTGAAAACTGAGGGCGGGGTCGGGGGGGAGTAAAAGGTACTATATCAAACCTACTCACAATGACCAACCCACCTGAACTCTTTGAGGGGATGCGGATGTCAAAAGCAAACTTTTTAACAGCGGATTGCCGTAGGAGATCTTTCTGAGCGACGGGGAGTTTTGGGACATTTGACTTTTCAAGACTGATTTCTAAGACTTGAAAGAAGGAGGGACAAATTCTGGGAAGGAAAACTTAAGTAGGGAATGTGATATTTTCAGGACACAAATTGGCTTAGATTTGGGATGGCCATCTTTAGCTCGGAGTGCCTGTCCGTTTCCAGGGGATACCGTTGCCGAGGAGAGCCATAGCAACGGTCTCCAGGGAGTCTTATCTGTCATTCCTTAGTTGTTTTAGGGACCAAAAGACCAAACATTTTTATTGCTGAGGACTTGTAGCTCTAATATACTCGGACCACTGCATCTTTTCCAGTCAGAGTTAACTGGTTGGGGAGTTGCACTTAAAAGAAGTGTACATTTCCAATATATACAACACATGTATATATATATACATATATATTGCTGATATGCTTTTTGAATACAGGCAAAACTATTTCAGATGGCCAAATGGGGCCTCTCACTTCGCTAGTTTACAATTACTCAAAATGTTTATTTTTTTCCCTTTTCATTTTGTCTCGGGAGGGATGGCGAGTGCATGGGAGGGGCTGCTCCGTATCACAGCCTTATCTTTTTTAACTTGACATCCTAACCTCATAGATAGAATGACATCGAAAACGTTTGAAATATATGAACTTGTTTATATTTGCAGTACATATATATGTATAACAAGCATTCAAGCAAATGTATTCATATATACAGTATATATGGATAATAGATATTAATCACAAATATATGTATTTATATGCACATATTTTATATATGTGTGTCTGTATATAGAACGGCTACTGACTACATTGAGCTGTAATGTTTTTGTAGATTTTAGCTGGAGTTTGAAGCATTGCTCTGCTTGGGAAGAATCGCAAATCTGGCAGCTCCCAAAACTGCAGGCATTCCTATCTCTGATTACCTATATGCTAACACACAATATGTTGCTAAAAGATACTTGTGTGAGAACACACACATAGGGTGTAAATATTATGTCAAAATGCAAAAAGCCACATCTCAGTAGCAGGCTTTAAGAGAATCAGGCTGAATGATCTTAGAGGAAAAGGACAATTATCTTCGACTCTATTTCAAACATATCATTTAAGCTTACACACACACACACATACACACCTCAAACAGACACACACACAAACTTCTCTTTGAAACTTGAACCAAAACGAATATGTCTCACAACCCTTGCTCTCTTTTGCATTCAGTAAGTGCATGTAGCGTATGGGCTGTCACCATGTCAAGGTGTGCCTTGTCACCTGCAGAATCTGCCATCCAGCACTGTGCTCTCCAACACAAAGCAACAACAAAAAGCGAAAAAAAACTGGACACACTACTGCAAGCAGCCAATGTGTTATTATGATGTCAAAACTACAGCCAGATCCATATCATTCAGTTAGGTAGAGAGCTTCAGTGCATGTCAGTTACAACAAATCGTCCGACCGCCGTTTCTTCATGGTTCTTTCCAAAAACAAAAAAAAAAAAAACAAAAAAAAAAAAAACTGAAAGAAAAGGAAAAAAATACATTTAGTTGTAATTACACTTCAAACAAAAGTGGGCATTAGGTAACCTGTTAGCACAGGTGCTATCTGTTGAAGCCGTGTGCAGGCTGTGACTATGATCTGCTGATTAGCATGTAAAGGTACAGTTCAGGGTAGCGACATGGCTTGACAGGCGATGTGACTGAGCAATATAATTCTAGTGGATGATAATGTTGCAGAGCTAGCTTCCCTCTCATCAGTTTTATTTTGTACCTCACCATCCATCATGTGGTGATGCTTGACGTGAAGCATACACTTTAAAAGATGTTATATTGCCTTACCGTAACATCCTCGTGCAACTGAGTTTGAGCTTAATGCTAAAATGATGCCGTAAAATGAAGCAATAAGTGTGAAAATAGCCATTCATTACAACAGCTGCAACAATGTGGCCGGCTTCACGTCGCTTTCTGTTTTTCAGAACATTCTACAAAAATGCTATGAGCACCTACTGTACGCCTTGCAAAAGGTCAACACGCTTGGATTTATTGAACTCTGCATTCAACATCTATTGAGCTGGTGCAGATTAATGAATATTTATACATATGAATATTTATAAGGCTATATGACACTTTGGAAGACAATGCTTCCTGTTGGGTGCTGTAACAAGTTCCCTATAAACCGCTCATTATGCTATTTCCCCAGCGTCTGTGTCTAACCTTTTTAGCTGTTTGAATAATTTAACATTTAGCTTCCAAATCAGGCGAGACTTAAAGACCACACTACACATCCCAGGATGCTTCTGTTTGTGTGCCCCATACTGTAACAATAATCTGCAAACAGGATGATCATCAGGACCAGTCTGGCTCTGAGATCTGTGGTGAATTAGGGCAAAATTTCCTGCATGTCCATCAGAACATTCTCCACCTAACGAGAGCATCAACCTAAATACGTCAAGTTAAAAAAAAACCCTGGTCACTACTGATGCGTCCTCTCCCACTACAGCTCTGAGGCACAGTTTGTGCTTTTATGATTTGTCCGAGCCATGCCTTTTACCCATGTTTTTGTGTCAGGTGAGACACAAAGGGGAAGCAGAACGACCGTGGGAACTAGAATGCCAGACAGCTCATCTTCATTTGCTCCAACTTAAAGCTGCAAGTTTACATGTGGAAAGTAAAGTGAAGTCAAGTGGTTAAAAAAAGAGACAGAGCAGAAGTTTGAATATAAATATATATATAAATATATACATAAACTGATGAATATACTGTAAATTGTTTCTTTTTTCGCTCCGTTTTCCTCTGTAAATAGGTTTGCATATTTTATAGGACTTTTACTTCTACTTACAAGGACTGGATAAAGTACTTTAAATACCTTAAAAAATATATATGAATGAAAACGTGATGATGCTAATTAAAACCAGGTACAAAAAGAAAAAAAATAGTTGCTAGGATACGGTACAAACTGTAGGACCTGACCAAGGCATTTATCCAGAATACAGTCAGGGAGAGCATTGACCTCAGTTAGAGCTTAGACACATTATTTTATAAAAAAAAAATACTTTAATGGGTTTTATTCATTTATTTGTTTAGATATTTATTTAGAAGTCATGTTAAGATGATATGCATGCTTTCATGGCATTATTTTTCTATGAGTTGGTACGTGACCAAATAGTTTTTATATGACATGCACGGGCTACTGATGTGGTCCACAGATCATTGTTCCTGTCTGCAGGACCATGCCTTCAGCACTTCTTCGATGATGGAAAAGAAGAAAAAAAGAACTCCTATTGACCAAGTGATGTCAGAGACAGATTTTAACAGTTTATTTATCTATTTATTATTAATTTATTTGTGTTCTATTATGTGTGTTTATTTTTGCTGTTTGATTCAAGATCTGAGCTCTCTTATTGCCACTCATCCGTTTGCTTGTTAGCGCTACTTTGTACCATCATCGCATCTTCAGTATTGCAGAACTTGGAATTTAACTTCAACTGATTTTTTTCTCGTATCGCTGGTAAACTACACAAAACAA
Organism: Pseudomugil tenellus; assembly: GCA_037177515.1. Classification (NCBI taxonomy): domain Eukaryota; kingdom Metazoa; phylum Chordata; class Actinopteri; order Atheriniformes; family Pseudomugilidae; genus Pseudomugil; species Pseudomugil tenellus. Next base: position 28,559,954 of record JBAMHX010000004.1, read on the forward strand.
TGCAGTACAACACTAAAGCCTTATGTACATTGTAATTATTGATTCATACTTGTTCTGTTCTTTAGAGACAAACACAAAAGCATACGTTTTGTTAAAGTTGTTGAAGAAAATGCAAAATTGGTCCCTCCTCAATTTTATGCTTCCGTTCTGAAACCTTCCACCATAAAAAACGGAGGTCATTCCTGATCAAACTGTTTAAAAATTACAAGTAACACTTATATAACTTATTACAATAAGTTGCTGCTACTAAGAAAAAATGCTGAGTTCTTCTTAACGGCTGATTATTGGTGGTAAAATTAAAAAAAAAAAGTCTGAAATCTTTCTCTCTAACCCTGAAACAGAGCTCTGATCTTGTTCAACTGTTTTCTGCCAAGAACAAAATTCTATGAAAACTGCACTATTTCATCAAAAAAGAAGAAAAAAAACTAGTTGCTATACTTTTCTTTCGTGCTGTTGTCAGTGTGATTTTATTTCTAAAGCTCAGTAGTGTTGCTAGAATCTCATTTTACTTCACGTGGTTCTCAAAGTATTCTGGAAATCTACTGTATTTCCCAGTTTCAGCACAGATGGAGAGTGGGAAAATGAATGTTGCATATTAAGCTTTGCCAGGTTCCTGATGAGCTGAGCTTCTGATTGGGCAATGCGCTTCAGGCTTCCGCCCCCGTCTCTCCAGACTGCACCATTCTCTGGTCCCCTGGACTCCTCTTTTGTAATTTTAAACGAATGATGCGTCTCAGCTTAGCCCAATAATAAAGCACAGTCTAGAATAAAGTGTCTCGTGTGGTGTCATAATTATTTGCAACATATCTGTGAAAGATTATGGATGTTTTACGCGGCACAAATATCCTGGTTTTGGTAATAATGTCTGTCATCCAACCTGCATCTCACACAGGCACAGAGCTACTCAGAATGCAGTGGATAGGTGGGTGTTGGATGCAACAAGGAACAACTGGCTTTAGATTTCCTGGGACTCACCAAGGTTGTATGATTTATGCATAAAACATCTGAGTCAGATTCAGAACAGACAATTGTGAGTCATGAGATTCAGCAGGTATTCAGAGGCAATAAGCACAGCTGGTGTTCGAGTTTTCCTGGGGCAACGCAAGCTGTCAATTACAAAGAAAACCAATTCCGAATAAATAAACATTTATTTGTATAAAAAGAAGGAAAAAACCACAATAGCACAAACTACAAGATATTTATTCATATTTTATAAAGCAGAATTTCAGATAAAAACACTGAATAATATAGGATGAAAGTGGTGGCTTTGTTTCCTCCCCCATGTCAGAGAATGAAGAAAATATCTTCCAGTATTTGGCTTTCTTCCAGGTCCTGCCGAGTATTCTGGAGAAAAGGTCCGCTGGGAGTAAGGAGGCTTCGGCCTGCTGATTTGGGAGCATCAAGGGTCGACCTGTGTCGTGAGGTTTTGGGTCTTTGAGTCACAGGCCTGCACTGTTCAGGGGGGGTGACGGGACTAAAGATATCCAATAACTCAACCACAGAAAAGTCTGACCTGAGAAAAAAAAAAAAAAAAAAACAAGACTTGTATTTCTGTCATGGTGATTGATTTGGGGTCTTGAGGAGATGCTGTGCCGTAAATGAGCATCTTGGCGTTGTAGAGAAACTCACACAAAGGCCGCCAGTTACGCAACAAGCCCTCAAAGCTAAGCAGAGACGATGCAAACAAAGGGATTATCAGCAGACACAAACAAGGCCAAAGTCCACCTGGAGCTCAACGCTTGTATGAAAATATGTGTCCCTCAGCTTTTACTTGTTAACACAGACAATATGAAAGCAAAATTCTTGCAAAATCTCTAGCTGAAGTGTGTACTGAGCCCTAACAAGCAGCGTTAACAAGTCAAAACCATCGGTGCGTCCCCACAGAAAAACACTTTCTTGCAGGTATGGGAGACTAAGCGGGAGAGAACCCGGTGCTTTCTCCCCTGGAATAGAAATGAGGGAGTGTGCAGTGAAATAAATAAACCAAAACGGGGGAGATTAAGCTAATATAGATTCAATCCCTCAGTCTGGCTGGCTTGATAAATTATTCAGTGTATACACAGTCGAACGACGGCCATTCCAAATACAAAACATGAATTCTTTAAAGCACGCTCGACTGATGTGGCTAACATAATTCTCTGCTTGTTTAAAGCTGCATCGATTTGCATGGTGCAGCTCTAGACACAGCTCTTCCAGGTAAACGTATCTCCAGGATGCACTTGTTGAAATGCATGTGGGTGGTCAGCGGACAGTGTTTGTGTTCCTCCTCACGTACAAAAGACCTCCATATGCCGTGTTTTTAACACTAACTTGAGGATGCACATCAGCAGCTCAAACGCTTTGAAAGGCTGTATTTGGATTTAGCAACTTGAGCTAATGTATGCACATGTTTGAGCATGCAGGAGAGAAAGCGAATGAGGGTTAAGTCAACTGAGGGATGATAAATGATGGGGAAGAAAAAAAACAAAAAAAAGCTGAAGCTCAAATAAGTAAATCTGTTTCCTCATTTCATCTGCTGGTGGTCAACAGCAAAGGCAACAGGAAAAAAATCTGGAGGAAGAGAGTGATCACCGTGTTTCTGCTTCCACGAGAGGCTGGAAATGAGTGGCGCTTTGTGGAAGGACAGGGTGGAGTGGAGGGAATGTTGCTTCGCTCCAAATGTGAGAATTTGCATTTTTATTTGTTGATTTATTTAACGGACAGGGCTCTCAAACAGCCATCCATCAACACACGACATGTCTGTAATGAATAATGCATCACTTACCAGCGGTCACAATCTATAACAAGGGTGGGGTGGGGGTACAGTTTGGGCAGAAATGTGGGGGGAACGGGAGGAGTGCTGGCACAGAGACTGCAGGAGAACTAAATAGAATTACAAATAGATTTGAGAGGAGTACACATTGCAACAAAGACTCATCTTTTGGGTGGCGTTTGAATCAGAGTGAAAAGCTGCTGGATATTAATATTCCCCATCAGAGTCCCTGCAAATCTATTTTACTGCAAGCAGAGAAACGGAGCGAAGCGCAACTTTCCGTCTTCAGAAACGGCTTCACACCTGGAACTCCAATTCCCCTCCCCCCCATAAACGCAACCTGGACTTGGGCAAAATTTCTTCTTTATACAGAACATTTGGAAAACAGTAAATGAAACGGAAGATAAGCGCTGCTCTGTTTTAACATATTTTTTTTATTAACTAAATCCGTCGAGTACAATGAAAACTGCATTCAATACTCTGCGTCTGTCAGCTCTTCACGGCCACGCATCCACTCCTCACCTCCTCACTCATAACTTTCACCGCATATTTGGCTTCCCTCTTTCATTAAAGATAGCCGTCTCGTCCGACTGCCCCTTTTCATTTGCAGTCCAAACAGTAAGATAAAAAACTTATAATGGCTGCTGCATATATCCTGCATGACAATTTCCAAACCAATCAATAGCAGGCGGGCAACAGCAGGATAGATGGAGATGAGATGGGCAGGGTGTGCTGGAACTGTCTCATTACTAACTAGCGCAGGATTCATGAAAGGATTAAGAAGGTCACTTAATGTTAACCCCAGCTTTGGTTTGGCAATTTGCACATCAAGATTGAATTGGTTAAGCTTATATGACCATAAGGGGCACATTGTTACTAAGTAAAGGACAACACTAAGCCAAACTGTACAGTAGGACACATTTTTCTTTAACTAAAAGCAAGTTTTATTCCCAACAGATCACACAGTGTCATTGTTGGATGAAATCTAACATATTATAGTATTTACCACACTGCGTGTACATATCAGTAAACATACAGTGTGACAGGTTTAGTGAAATCAGCGGTTTACTAAATGTTTGCAACTAAAACAAGGCGTCTTAGATGCGTATTTCCTCATTGCAGTTTGCAAAATAACTCAATAAAGAGTGTTTGTTGCAAACAGCTTTAATAGAGCTTGGAGGTGAAAATTGATGCTAATACAATCTGATCCACAGGGTCCCCTGTTGGAGCTCCGTTGAACTTCAGCCATGCACTGGCCTGATTAAAAGTTCATTATTGCAAGTAATACATTTTGAGCTGTTGTGGAAAACTTTAAAACAAGGAGTTAAGTGGAAGAGTTACCACATCTCTTACTAATTAGTGCAAACCAGTGACCTATAGCAGATATTTCACTTTTAAACTAATGTCTACATGAACCTAAACTGTTTCTCAGCATCTGCATAAACAATTCCACAGGAACAATAAGCCTTTAGTGACAGGCAAGTACACTCAGTGGGACAATACTCACTGATGTTAATTACTATTCAGGGACTGGGAGTAAAGCCGGACCCTTTCTGCCTCTGGTGTCTACCCCACCGTTTTCATCCCCATCCATCTGGACTCTCGCTTTCCTCACTTCCCATTTTTCACTTTATCCAATTCGCTCACCCTCAAATGCACTTTTAACATCTCCCTCACTTTTGGCTTCTCTGCCTCATCGCTGTGGCAGCGAGGGAAGGGAGGGCAGTGTGTGCATCCAAGTCTGTTCAATTACACCTGCTGCAGGATTCCTGCTAGGCCGACTAATGGAACGCAGCATGTCTCCTGACAGGCTGGTCACAGCACCAGCTAGCCCCGTAAAAAGCTTCATTTAGCTCTTCACAGCTCAAAATGTTAGCCAGACTAAAAAAAGTCAGATTTAGTCAGTTGCTCCAATTCTGAGAAAAGTTTAGATATCCTGATACACAAACAGTTCAAAATACTTCTAATCGCCTCTTCAATGCTTCTTTCTATCTTTCTGCGAGAATGACAATATGTTTCACATGCAAAGTTAATGAAAAATAACAGAAAAGCTGCAGTAAAGTCTTGATCTTACTGCATTTATACATATTGCTAGTTGGCACCATATCAATAAAACAGCATACGATCTTTACAGGTTAAAACTTTCACCATGATTGAAATACTTAATAGAAAAGGAGTTTGTGAGCTGTTTTACTGCGTCGTTAAGGCGCCTAAGTGTGATGTTTTTCATCTCTTTTCAATGTGGAGCTCTTTTTTAAGTTTTACTGAACTGAGCACAGCTTGTTCTTGTGAGAACTGATGCTTCAGGATTACCGTATATATCTGCTGAAGCCCTCTTGTTTATCCAACACTTAAAAGTCTGGAGCACTTATAAAACTCCATAAAACTTCAACTTAATTGGGGGCTATCAAAGTAAACAATAAATGTGAAGTAAATTATTCATACGTGCTCAGTGGGGATTTGCTTACCTGGCCTCCGGGTTGTTTTGGATTACAGAAGCTGAGGCGTGCTTGCTGGGTCCTGCAGGGGACTTTACAGGAGATGTGGCCGCGTCCTGCCTGCTCCTTTCTAACGGATCTGTTGTTATAAAAATCAGAGCTAAACCACAAGCAAAAGGAAACGCAAGCAAAGTTACGAACAAATAAAGCTCTTAACAGATTGTTGAGACACATGTAACCAGATAAAATCAGAAACTCACCATTATGTTTGGCAGAAGGAGCAGGAAGAGTTTGAGAAGCTTTTTCCCGAGCGGTTTGTCCTGCAGGATGTTCCTCCGCATCTTCACACACACTGTAGACCACACACACATATTTGAAGCTGGAGACTAGAATATTCGTGGTGTGTAAGAGAGTTTGATGTGTAGGGTGTTTGTGTCTGACTAAAGCTGTAACCTGCTTTACCTGGAGGGCAGGTTTTGGTGGGACGAACCCCCCGGCTCTGGCCCTTCATGCCTAACATTTGAACTAAGCTCATCTTGGGCATGCTGTTGAATTCTAACAAAAGAAGAAAAAAACAAGTTGTAAAAGTCTGCAACAACACTCCTGAACATGAATGGGTTATTTCTATCCCAGAACTAGCTGCCCAGCTGCGGAACGAAGCTTTGCCACCAGATAGGGCTCATTTTGCTTTTTACCTGCTGTAATCGAGACGCGACTGTCGTAGCTGCTCAGTCTGTCTGTTGAGCCTCTCCTCCTGCTCAACCAGCCGAGCCTGCAGCCTCTCTCTCTCCATCTCCAACTGCATCTTCTGCAGCAGCAGCTGGTGCCTCTTTTCCTCCCATCCTTCGTGACCCAGCACAGGCCTGGTGAGCGCTTCTTTAGCCTCCGAACCCACAACATTCCTACTCTGTAGCCTGTGTGTAATTACATGCATTGCATCTCAGCTCAACATTTCTCTGGTTTACAGTTTGGAGAGAACTAAATTAAAGTTAAAAAAACAAGTGAAGTAATAGTGTTGAATGACATATAAGCATTTCTGTACCTGTCACATGTCTTCTGGCTAAATGTGTCATGATGACACTTTCCTTGACTAGAGCATCCATCACTTCTTTCCTGCCGTGTCGCAAAGCTTGTGTCGTGACAGCATCCGTGGCATACGTGTGGCTCCCGATTGATTGGCCCATCTGCTGGATTTAAGTCACTCTCACAGGAAAGAGAAGCAGGGTTTCTAAACATTTGCGCCGTTTCTCTTCTTGCATGGCTACTCGTGTGCACTTTAGCCTGTTGAGCTCCGGTAGCAGCAAGGCTGAGGTATGAGCCATCAAAGAGTGAGCCATTAGCTCTGCTTGTAGATGTCCAGCTGGGGGCTTCCTCGCTGCTGAGCACCTGGAGAGCGAACAAAGAGTGCAATGAATGTTTTTTGGCCAATCTAGGAAACCACTGAAAACCTGATGGAGTTTTTCAGCCAAAAACATTATACTGCTCCATAAACCTTTAATTTACAGCTCAGCAGCACAACTAAAATTCACCAATACCAAATTAGGACTCACTAACATAATTTGCTAATGCTGTTATGTGCCATAAAAGCTCCCCGTTTGTTTGCAGGAGCTGTTGAGCTTCCAAGTGCTGCCAAAGCACAGGTTATGCAAACAGCAGTTCATGAACAAACATCATGTCTAGACAGCAACATGGAACGCTGAACCGCTTGTAGAGGAAATTCATGTATTAGCTTAATTACCTTGCTCTTAATGTCTAGCTGAAAGGTCTGACTATAAGGCTCCT
>JBAMHX010000004.1:28568200-28580630 GCA_037177515.1 Pseudomugil tenellus
AGCGAGGTGTTTGGGTGAATTCAGCATTGACAGAAAGGGCAGCTGGAGTGGCTGTGTTTTCTGGACGGATCCAGGTCATGCAACTAATTAAGCTCTGCACTTATAAAAACAGCCACTTTTCAAGATTTAGTGATGAAAACTGATGAAATTGTGCGATTATCAGTATTAACAGATTTGAAATCACTGTGCAGCTCTACATCTGAAGAGCAGGCATTTTGGAAAGAAAGGGGTTCTGTTGTCTAACTGTAGTGGACGAAGAATAAAGCTGGCTTAGACAGACAAACTGAACTCAAACTTTGCTTCACCAACCTATTATACACTGGAAATGGAGGGAAATCAGCAACTGTGAAAATTCAGCGAGAGGAGTCCAGCTAAATCAAAGTTGTTGCAGCATAGAGCTTTCACCATCTGGGTTGAGCCAAGCTGTGTTGAGCTGAGCTGGGCTGTGCCATGCCAGGCTATCTGCCAGACAGAGAGCTGGCAGCCACAGGAAAACTAATCTGGAGCGGGACTACTGCTGCGCCTCAGGAGCCCACTAATGACAGTGGCAGCACCACACCACACCAACACACACAAAGATAATGAGCATGAGAATGGAGAGACTGCACACAGACACCCCCGCACGCATTCAATGATCAACCCCAGTCTAACTTCCAAGAGCGTGCGTGCGCACACACACAAAAACAGCAAGACATGAGTGCAAACTCCCCACCTGTGCTGTAAACAGTCCACACACAAACACAACAATAAAGCAAGTAGTGCACAAAGCAAGTTGCGTGCACACTCCCACCCAGGCTGACCATAAAGCGTGTTCCTCCAGGCCATATCTTTTTATGATGGTGGCACTGCTCCCCCAGCTGATGAGTTTCTCAGCATCCATTTGGAAAAAACCCCATTTAAAATGAAAAAAATCAAAGTTCAAAGTAGAGTCTTATTGAAGGAATAGTCGGCGGAACACTTCATAAGGAAACACTTTGGTTGTTAGAAGACTTCAATCAGCTTGTGGAAATGAAACAGAGGGAAAGAGAAGAGAGCGAGCACAGCTTTGAATTGAGGACCAGACACCAGACAAATGCAATGCAGCAGCTTCCATAAACACTGGGAAAATGTTAGCAAACGCTTTGATTAAACCCTCCATCTAACCGCAGCTCCTCTTGGGCGAAGCTCATCTCCATGGAAGCAGTTCTATATGGAAAACTTGAGGACATCACAAGGACATCACATCATATAAACCTGCACTTGGAGATCTGTTTATGCAGCATGAAGGATCTTAAAGGGACAAACTGAATATGCTTCCAAAGCAACACAAGTGTGGGGTGTGGGGAATGAAAACTTAAAAACAATTACAACAGACCTGCTAATATCTCATCAAATGTACGTAAAATATTGTTTCTATCATTTACACAGCAGATTGCAGCTGATGGAAAAGCTCAATGCAAACTGCTTAATAACCTCACTTAGTAGAAAACTACACACACACACACACACACACACAATCAAACACACTTAAACAACATCTATCTGTGCTGCAGTGCAAACCCTCGTGCGGCCTTACAGCAATTTAAAATCACACATAGTAATGTGTTACCGTAGTGACAGGCTAACACTTCCTGGACAGCTAGTACCGGATAATCCGAACTGAGTGGAGCAATACTGATAAGATTCCACCTCTCAGCCTGTCACTACACTAAACATGCTTCCTCCATAGCGTTGGACATCAGCCAATAGGGGACACACACTCCTGCGAACCTGTAGTTCACATCAGAGCTGCAAAGTGCCGACAATGACTTACTCCTCCCCCATGCTCCAAAAATACTCCAAATCACAGGCTCGGAGTGAAGAAGCTTCAGATGGGGCCTGTCAAAATGATTCACTCCCCTGTCAGGCCGAGCCTCAAATGAAATAATGAAATCCACTTCAAGGTGGAACAAATTTGCACAGAAGGGGGGAATATTTTAAAGCCTGCTTTAGCACGCTGTGCCAAACAGATTGAGCCCGCGCAGGAATGCAAAGGGAACGGGGGCGGAGACTGATCTGTGAATGTGTGCCGAGTCTATGAAATGTTGGGGAATTAAAAAAGGTACAGAGTTTACCAACATGCTTCACTATTCCAGACTGAGGACCATAACTAATGCCATATATTTATGAAAATATACTATATACAGAGACACCAGTACTATTGGCAAATGATGATATCAGAATACCAATATTTACGGCCATTATCGGCGTTCATATGCAATATCGAAAATATATAATAGAGATATAGCCAACAGTGTTTTCAGGTTTGAGCGCCCCCTGGTGGCCAACCTGAAAATTATAAATCAATCCAATCATGCAAAACATTAAAAATCTACATAAATTATATCCCCGAGACTCCGTTCGGTGATATAGATATAGGTCTTATTTACCTAAAATGACTTAGTTCTGGGAGAGGGTCCAAACTTATATTGCTTGATATCTTTATTGGAATTAATAGTTGGACTAAATCAGTATAACGATATCATTAAAAAAAATATCAAACAACCCCAAAAATACCTTACATTTTTTTATTTTAAAACTTTGACTAAAACCTTCATGAACTACAGAAGAAAACTACTTAAATTTCACTGAATTATTGGCCAAATGTTCAAATTCTTTTTGCCGTAAAAAGACATTTTTCATTGCCGACCAACCAAAAACGCACAGGCCCATAATTTAGGGGCAGACAATATGCCAAGAACATTTTTCAACATTAATTAACATTAAGCATTTATCTCAACTGATTACAGCTTAGAAAAGTTAAAACAGAATATATTGCAAATATTTTCTACAAAATGATCACACATAAAGATGTTAAAACCATTTAGCAATGCAAAAAAAACTACTTGCAAAAATTCTGTTCAGATGTCCAACTGAAGTCTTTATTCATCTGAATAAAGTATGAAAGATAAGAAGGTTCTGCCCCAACATTTAGTGTGTCTCCCTGGCACGTATAAGGCTCTGGTGTCGCCTACAAGGCCTCATAATTCTGTTGTTGTTTCAACTCACTTATTGCCACCAACACCAATGACTTGCCAATATGCCTTTATGTATAAAAATGCATTCCTCCTATCTCAAACATAAATTCTGTCCTATATGCCAGGCAGTTGCAAATGTCAGCTGAAAATCCCAAATATCAAGGGTACTATTCTCTCTCATCCTTGGTGGCTTGGGGCTGAGGTATAGTCCAACATCCTTTCTACCTCAGACAACCCTGAATATTGGTCAGATAAGATAAGCTGAGGCGTAATGGAATTAGACTTGACAAGGCTCTCACTCAGCGTGTTTGCCTTTGGTGTCTCCTTAACCTTTCGAAGAAGTGCCAGAACCTACTGCCTAAAAAGAGCCTTCGTGACTTTTGCACACGCTTTAAAAGATTATGTTTTCCCTCCAAGGTGGTTGGATCCAAACACTTTTTTCTGTCAAATACCTTTTTAATGGAGTTTAGAAGTTTGGTGTAAATGCCAAGTCTCCAAGCCAAAGTGCCTTTAATTGAGTTGAGCTTTTTCCTATTTTCCCCTCTACCGCTGCCAGTCTTGCATATTACCAGACTGGTCAATTACTCTTCATATTTTGCAGTATTTTTAACCTGCTGGTCATGCTCTGCTGTGACCCGAGCAGAAAAGCAGGCTGGTTTTCGTGTTACATCATTTGCACTTACCTCATGTTAGACAATACAGAATGAGCCGTTGACCCATCTGATCTCATTTCTTAGAATAACAAAGATATTCTGGACTTAATATTGAGCGGTCAGGGAAGGTTAGCATAGCACACGGTAGAAGCAAGCAACACAGCGCTCTCAGTTAATATCAGACTTCATCTTTACATGATAAGATGATTCAGATGGTCTGGGCCAGGGTTGCAACCATTAAAATTGATTCTAAACACCACATTGCATAAGTTAGAAGCACTTATAAAGGACAACGGCAGAAAGAATGTAAGAAAAATAGATTAAATGCTTCTTTTTCTCTGCATTTTGTTTAAGATTGACAGCACTTGCCAACAGGCTGAAAATAGCTTTTCGTGAAGCAACATTGCCCCCTGTAGACCACCATTTAGAGCATCATACAGCCCACCAGAACCACACGGCCGATGCATGCGTTTCAGCCACATGCAACCCGCAAACATGGAGCACGAAGAACTTCCAACAGTTAACTTTTCCAACCAAAGACAATAATGTATTTTTTTTCAGCGTTTCAGCTTCACATCAGTTTCAGCTTTTTTTAAACAGGGAATTTCCTAAAAGATTTATTAAAGAGACACAATATATTTTACCATCTTTCACACTTTTTAGTATACAACATATAAAAAAAAGTGTGACTACTCCCTTCTAGCTATCAAATCTTAGATAACATAAGAATTTCTGGTTGCTGCATTTTGAGGTAATCTTAACAAATAAAAAAACATAATAAAGCTATAAAGAGCTACTGACAAACTACTAGCAGCAGAATGACACTTTCCTTGCATAATGCAGTTTTTTATAATATTTACATTTATTTCATTTCTAAATTCTACATCTGACAAATCCTCTCAAACTACTTCCTACAAAAGGCCGAACATAAATTGCGAGAAGTCTCTTAAAGGATACTTTCCCTCTCCTGTGCTATAATCAGGTTCTGTTGCTCCAGTTGTTGGATCTTGCGTTCAAAGTTGCCCTGCTCGTCTTTCAGACGCTGCGCTGACTCCTCTTTCTCCTCGCTTACTCTGTAGAACAGAGAAAGGCAGCTTTAAACCAGAGGTTGTTTGTATCAGAGGATAACAACATACAGAAGTGAAACATTTAATTACTAATTTCAATGTGACTTTGGGTTTTTTTGGAGTAGCTGTGTCATTATGCTACTGGCTACCTTGCTAATTCTTCAATGAGGTTTGCAATTCGCCTTTTATCTTCAGGACAGAGATCCTTCAAAGAGGCGTCGCTCTTTGCTCTGATGGTCTCAGACATCACCTGTGTGACAAAAAGTTACGAGCATGCAGGTTTTTAAGTAGTAATGAAATACTGTCAGTGTAAAAAAGAATTATTTCTCCCACACAAATAATAAACCAAGAATGTCATCCAAGAAGTGGGGGTGGGGGGCATCTTATCAGAATCCCTGGCTTACCTGCGGCATAGGCCGAAAAGTGTCAGTGGGATGAAAGAAAGCTTGCTCTGCAGACACAGTAGCACTTAGATTAGCTGATACATTTTCTTTAATATAAGCTCCAAAACTGTCACTCCGTAAGTCGGTGTGTTTCTTGCTTGCTGTCTTTTGCGTGGTATGATTTTTGACGACAGAGGAGTGCTTTGTTCTCGTCTTGGTGCCTCTTTTACTGGATGTATTAGTGCCGTTTATACCGTGACTGAAAGGAGCCTTCACTCCTCCGTCCACTCCTGAAAACAAAAGACAAGAACTTAACAATGTGTTTCTGATATGGCTGTTTGGATGTCTCCACTCTGCGTCCAAATCTGTCATGAGACTCACCAGGAACAAACACCAGAGGCTCTTCATCATCTGACACTTTAACAAAGCAAAAAAAAGTCACTTTAGCTAAGGTTCAGTCAAATGAAAGCCAGGTTGCTAAAGTGGGAATATACATCTGTCTTTATGGGCAATATTAATAGGCAACAAAAAAGAATCAAATAAGCTTAAATTGGATTTAACTCTTTATCTAATACATTCATCTTATGTAACAAAGAAAGGAAAGTCTGCTTCACTTGAAAAAATATTTCACCTAAAAGATTTGACTCACGCAGAAAGATAAAAATAAATAACCAAATATAGGATTCAGACAGATTCTATGCTCTTGAAAGCCTTCGAACTGCAGAGTTTGGACACATAAAGTCAACAGTTTATTGCAACAGCACCAATCAAATGTTTTCAAATGAAGAGAAAAAGGGAGAGAAGCTGCACACAGTTGTTGTCCTCCATTACCACCGTATTTCAGCTAACTTTGCAAGTCCAGGAGCATTAGAAGTTAAGATGAGTAACAACAGAACCACAAGAGCTGAACTGAAGCTGATACATCAAGAAAAACATTAAAAAGATAGACATGGACACATGAACGTTGAAGGAGATTTATAAGCTTGTGGCTAAGAATAATGAAAACAAGCATTCTTGAATCTGTTGTTTTGTAAGTTTCTTACATTAAGGAGAAACTACTTTGATTTTAACCCACTAATTTGCACAAGTACAGCTTGTTTTGTTTTCATAAGTAATTTGTGCAATCAATGGTACATCAACAAGTCCACATAACTAAATTATAGTTATGCGTTGCAATGATCCATTCTTTGCATCAACCAACTCCACTACTAGTCAAACCACCTCAACTACTTGTGGAGCAAAAGAGCCACTTTGATCAGAAAATGCCTAACAAATTATCATTGAATTATCATTATCATTGTCCTTTTGGAAATCTGCTATTATATTCTAAAATGTCATTTTTAAATTTGCTGCTACTCTTATACTCGTGTTTCCCTCCGTTTTCAAGTTTGAGGTTTCACTAATAAATTAAACAGTATAACGCAACAGAATAGGCTCAAATGATTTATTTAGAAAGCATTAATGACAAATGAGAAAGACGCAATGCTTGACTCAAACACAAGCAGAAAACAAACAGGATATCTCACTTCCTCAGACAACTTTCTTTCAGACTATTGACAAAGACCAAAACATATTCGAAACAGATTTTCAAATCTTTGTCATCCGCGTTTGATAAGCTGTTAACTAGTTAAAAAGCTATAGTGGATAAATCAAATAAATTCTATATTATACCGCCATTGATCCAACATATCTTCGAATTTTCACTTCTTTTCGTCGATGCCGCCATGTTGAAACAACCGCCACCACTCCCAATGAGCCAAACGTTGCCAAGGAACAATAGTCCCGCCTTTATTTTACATCTGAAGAGCTGATTGGCTACGTTGGATAAACGGGGATTCCTATTGGCTTAAATTTGCGTCGCTTTTGAGCGTGAACCGTCCTTGTTGCTTCCTGTCAACTGACCTATCAGGTGCTAAGTGATGGATGCGGTGCCGTTATTATTAGTGGATGCTTGTAGGATTCTTCATTAATTTGTGGTCGTCGTGATTCAAATGGAAGAGACAAAAGAGAGCTTCGTGTACAAGGGTATTGCTGAGAGATTGACACTTGGCATTACTCGAATACTCGGTTTGTATTATGCCATTTGTTTTAACATTAGCAACTTAAATTGAGGTTAGCTTACAATAAATGCTGTCAAAATGAAAATGGAAAAGTAATAAGTGTAATGAACTTATCCTTGTTGGTCCAGAGACGATGCCAGGCGTGGTGGATGTGCGTTTTGCAGAGAGAGAGCCTGCAGAAAAGAGGAGCTTGCTGTCATGGGAACAGGTGAGAATATTATTACAATTTAACTTGAAATTGATGTCTAAACATACCTCATTGTCAGGTTTATTGTTCATTGCCTATCCTTATTTATCCAACCAGAAAAACACGTGTATTTTACCAGAGGATCTACGAGATTTTTATCTGACAACTGATGGATTTACATTAACCTGGAGTGTTAAACTAGACAGTAAGTGCATTCATACTGAGCATTTGTATGACATAAAACTCATAAAACCGTTATTGAGAGAACAATAAATAAAAGTTGCTCATGATATTCATTATTAACAGGGTTTTTTGTGTGCCTGTTTTCCAGATGAGTGCGTGCCCTTAGGATGCATGATGATGAACAGTGTGGCCAGGCTGTGCCCGCTGCTCCAGCCAGTATCCCTGTTCGCTCTTCCCAATGCACCCTCTCTGGCTGACCTGGACTGGGAGGAGAGTAGCCCAGAAACTGGTAAGATTCACCTGTCAGATCCTCGTGTGGGCTTAACACAATAATTACAGCACGTCACATTTAATTATGTCTGTTTATATATGCTCACTTGTGCAGAAAGCGGGCTAATGAATGAGCTGTTGATTGGAAAGTAAATATTTATTCAGGGTTCGTTAATGTTTTCTGTCAGGGCTGCACCATGCGCCTGCTGCACCTCATTTTGATGCCCGGAGCCGCATCTTTGAGCTGGATTCTTGTGGTGGGAATGGAAAAGTGTGTCTTGTCTACAAAAACTGCACTCCAGGTGTTTATACTCTGAAATGTTTCCTTCTGGCTAATTTAAACATAAGCAGAAAAAGTGTTTTATCAGAAAAATGTTGCACGGATTGGTCATTGGTTATGTGTTTTCTAGGGGTGGTAGCCCAGCAGAGTGAGCTCTGGTTCCTGGATCGTTCACTTTGCTGGCATTTTTTGACAACAACCTTTACCTCCTATTACCGGCTGATGATAATACACCTGGGTCTACCTGAGTGGCAGTATTCCTTCACCCCATATGGTCCAAGCCCTCAGGCTAAGGTAAAAATAACAGAGTGTTAACAGATAAAGCGTGTTTATTTGTTCATGTAAAATGAAGCTCTGTATGTCTCGGCTCATTCTGCAGCAATGGGCATCTCTTTACCAGCCCCTAACCTTCAGCTGTGAGCTCAATCAGGCTGATCCTGCTGGAGATTCCTTTATTAACAAGCTGGATCCTACCAGGGCCTTTAAAGGTAAAACCAAGCCACCACCCCCGAAGAAGAAGCAGTCAGCACAGTGCAGCTCAGGGGGCACTGCTAAGGGGCAGGGCAGCACAGGAAGACAAGGTGGAGCAAAGCGGTGAAAGAGTTCCCATCCAAGGAAGACATTTCATGCTGCCTGACTTTCTGTGTTGCCAACATGGCTTAGAAGACCAGTCAGCACTTCTGTAACCTAAGTTGCATGTTTAAAGAGATGCCTAGTTGGGTTTTTTCTGGCTCAGCAGGCACTGAAGGTGGAATGTACCTGATACAAGAGATGTGGAACATTTACAGATTCAGTAGAACGTTCATTATGTTTTCCATCTTGATCACAGTTCTTCCTGAACAGCTGATTAACTTCTCACATATTTAGCAAGACATGGTTAATCTGTTTCTTCTACTGTTAAGTAGTAGTGATGGAGACATTAGATGCAGCATTTGCAACTGGTTCTCCACAACACATTCAACACAGACAGCGTTCGCCAGAGACAACACTGCATTTAACACTAATGACACTCTCAGTATCTAACTGCTTTTAGCATCACTTGCCTTAATGTGCTGCTTATTTTTAATCGATTATAATAAGATAGTGTTCAGAAAAGTGTAAAACTCTCAAAAAAGCTTCTAACAGGGTAACACATATGCCTTAGTTTTAACAAAGGCAGAAAGAAGAGAAGGCCCGAACCTTGAAAGCTACTATCCTTTAGGTTTTTTTATGTTTTCACTGCTGCATTGACAGTCTTGTGCTAAACTTGGCGGTAAGCAGTTGGAGAACAATTTTGTCTGAATCAAGTGTGTTTCTTCAGAGAAAAATTTAAAACCTGCATGACAGAGGCCTTCAGTGTGCATGTGGACAATAAGGACTTTGGTTTGAAACAGAAAAAACAGCGATCATGTGTTGTTGGTTTTTTTTTTATAGAACAAATGCACCAATGGAAACTGCTGTATGAAGTGAACAAATGCCCTACAGCTTTTATAAAAGTATTAAATCATGTTACATGCTACCCATTATATCATCTTGTATTTTAAAAATGTCTCTAGGATTTCTGTTCCTTTGTATAATGCCATGAACTTCAAGTATTTCTCATATATGCAGTATATTCCAGTATTGTTATTTACCTTTATCTAAGCAGTTATAGATGTGCAAACTGTGCCGCTTAATATCCCAGTATGTCATTACAACAAAGATCTATACAAATATTAAAAACTATATTTGTATTTGAATATATTTGCTTCGTTGATCTGATAATTGATTTTTGCAGCAGATCCATGTCTGCGTTACACTGGCCATATCGCTTCCATGAAGGCAAAAAGAAGAAAATGATCATTAAAAGGGCATCAAAGAAAAAGAAAGAGGACAAGTTCATTTGGTTGAACATGAAGCAAAGATGTTGCATAATGCAAGAACAAGACGTGTTGTATGAAAAAGCCTCATCCATGCAAAAAAAAAAAAACACATCCAGGATAGATAACGGCAGAAAGCATGACTAACATCAGTGTGGTTTTTCCCAGATGGAAATCGCTGAGAAAGAACTTATTTTGGCTTAGGGAAGTCATTCCACCTGCCATTATGGGATGGTTGCTATCTCCATCTACCCACCAGATACCAGTAATTACACACTGTTCCCTTGACAAACCTTATCAGGCATCAAGTGTTACGATTATGCCTAAAAAACACGCAAGCCCTTTTCTGCAGCCTGCTGTGGACCAGAGAGGCGAAAAAACAGATGTATTTATGATTTTTTTGGTTGAACTGCTTCCCTTTAAAGCTCCGAGGAGCCAGCTCCTGCTGGTTTTTCTTCCATTTATTTGTTTTCAAAAGGATTCCTGCAGCGAATGTGAATTGTTTACTACTTTTTATATACCCTAAAGTTCCACCAAACTTGCAGGTCCCCAGTTGATCACTATTATACATGATGTTTACTGTGTTTTCCAAGGTTAGCTTAACTGCTTTCACCTCAATAAGATGAAAATAAAGAATGAGACAGAGAGTGTGCCTTTCTTCTGTTCTTTTATAAATATGTTTACAATCATTTCTACTCTTTGTGTTGTGATACAGTTTATAAATGTCGTGGATTACATCTCTCAATATGACAGATCAGAATTTCATTAAAAATAGTGAAGAATTCATATTTCTCAGTTACTATAGCTGTAAAAGTGTTTGTTGATTTTGGTGCTTTAAGCTTCATCATTTTGGAACGTTTCAGCAGCATGCACATGCCTGCACAGATGCATGCGCTCTTATTTGTTTGTACAGGTTTGGGAGGGTCATACACATTCATTTGAGCAGATGCTTTGTTCTTTCTGTAGTTGGAAAGACTCTTCCTCCACTTGCAGGTCATGCCGACCAGAGAGGGGTGGATGGTGCATTTCTACAAGGGCTTTGTAGACGCCTGCTCCTAGCACTCCTCCAATAGTGGGAGCAACAACAGGTACCCACCACCAGCCGTTTCCAGCCCTGTAAAGATAGAGAACACCTCCCCAAATAAGTACATTAAAAAGTCAAATTGAAAGAACAACATGCAAATAAATTTTCCTATAAGACCTAATTAAAGTGGAAAAATTCAACTCAACTGTATTTATTCAATTCAATTTTATTTATATAGCCCAGTATCACAACAAGTTGTCTCAGAGGGCTTCACATGCAGGTACTAACAGAACAATAGACATAACTACCAATACACACAATTGGTGACTACACTAAACTAAACAGACCCAGGACTTCTCTGTCCTTAGACCCTCCTTCGCAGTAAGGAAAAACTCCAAAAAACCCACTAAAGCACTTTAAAAACAACAGCGTTGAAGTGCTGTACACATTTGCAACAGTTAAAGCAATAAAAGAAGCAAAAAATTTAAAAAGGAAAAAAGAGATAAAAATATAACAAGACAAACAACAAAAGCAAATAAAACAATAAAAGAATTTTTCATCAAAACAGTTCCCCATTTGTGTATCTGTTCATTAAAATTAGACCCCCCCATCCTGATTACCTGAACACATCGACTCCCCAGCCTGCAATGGCAGTAAATATCCTGGCTCCAATGTCTCTAGTGGGGTTGATGGCATAGCCGCTGTTGCTGCCCAGTGAAACGCCGATGAGCAGCACCACGAGACCCACTGCAACAGGCTCGCTGCCCGCCGCAGCCGGTTGGTTTCTCTGGTCGAACAGCGCCATCAGGCACAGCAGCAGCATCGCTGTGCCAAACACCTGCCACACACACAATAAGCATCGGCAGACAACTTCATTATCACAAACATTGGGATATTACAACAAAACATTAGTGATTTACATGTGATTAAAGCCTAATTTAGTTCTAATTACAGAGATTTTATTGTTTTACGCTGGTTTTTGAGACGATAAAAGTCGCTGTTCCTGTTCAGTCTGGAGAGAAAGTATTAATATTCTGGTTCTTGTGTGCTTATTTTTTTCATTGTTTGTGTTTCTTTTCTTAATAGAATTTTATGGTTTTAGTGAAATGAATTCAATAATAAAGGTTTTCTAAGCTGTACACAATGCCATGCACTGATTTACATCGTTTTTTATGCAGTGCCTAAAAATGTATCATCCATGGCAGGATTTATTTGTTTTTTACGCTGTTGCTTTTCATTTAGACGTTATCATTTATTTATCCAGAGTGTTTAGCTAGTCATTTATTTAGCATAGCACCTTTTTCAGTCTTTTGTATTTTCTGTCAAAACTCTTAAGAGACATTTTTCCATCAAATTCAGATTTTTTTTCAAAAATATAATAATTAGAGAAGCAATAAATCAGTTTACACATGTTGCACAATACAGAAATGCAGCTTCAACCAGAGAGAAAACACTTGAAATGTAAAAGGTATTAATGTCTTTATATATA
>JBAMHX010000004.1:28607395-28619029 GCA_037177515.1 Pseudomugil tenellus
GAATAATTAAATAATTGAATATACAATTGATTATACACCATTATATATAATTTAAGAAAAATGTAAAAGGTAAGGCAGCCATCTGCCTCGACTTGCTGGGGTTCATCATGGTTTCAAGCAAAGCTTTTACCATAAAGTTATGCAAATGTTCTATTCTATTCAATTCTATCCATCCATCCATTTTCTACCACTTATTCCCGTACGGGGTCGCAGGGGGGCTGGAGCCAATCCCAGCAGCCAATGAGAGCGAGATGCAGGGTACACCCTGGGCCACACACATAGACAAACAACCATGCACACACTCACTCCTAAGGTCAATTTAGAGTCTCCAATCAGCCTATCTCCACGGTGCATGTCTTTGGACTGTGGGAGGAAGCCAGAGAACCTGGTGAGAACCCACACTAACACGGGGAGAACATGCAAACTCCACACAGATAGGCCATCGAACCGGCAACCTGCTTGCTGTGAGGCTACAGCGCTAACCACCTCGCCACCGTGCAGCCCCTATTCCATTCTGTTCTATTCTAATTAATTCTCATTTAGGAAATGTTTTTATCCAAAGTGACTTACTTTTAGGAGAGAGAACAACACAAACAAGAAATGAAATAGGAAAGAACATGTTTACTAAGTGCTAGTCAGACTATTGCGGGTCCAGTTGGACAAAGTTGCTGCCATGTGGTGCTTTTGTTGTGGTGGAACTGTGAGACCTGACTGAAGATGGCACAGGTTGACGAGATATGTCACAATTATGTATTCATTGAACAAGTTTTGGGCTGCCGGCAGAAGTAGCTACACATCTGCCATAGAAGAGTGTAGCATCATCTGTTCTTAAACAAAGATTATGCCGAGTTCGTGTAGCAATAGGTTGGACAAACAGAACATTATGAACGTGTTGTCTTTACGCTAAACCTGTTTTACAAGCAGTGGACACATTTGATTTCTGCCAGATGTAATCCTGCAGAGAAACGAGTTAATCGGCTGCGTGTCCCATGTGTCCATGCGATCGACTGGTATCACCTTCGCAATTGATCAGCACCCTGCACCAATCATTCATTCTTTAATTAATTACAGCCTTAAAAACTTTCTGTGTCTCCTTATCAGCTGTAACTCATTTTGATGCGCGTGCACATGGCTGAATTGAGTTGTTGTGCAGATGGTTGTAGCTTTGATAAACAATAAACCTCCTTGCTCATAGATCTCCTTCAATGCTAGAAAATTATATGACAATAACTGTAAAATGGATGCACTAAAAAATCCGCTCTGTCCGATATGCAGAGTGTGTGTTGTGAACGTGCAGCAGTCCGACACACACGCTGGTAGTCAGCTCGTTTCAGTCTCATAAATGTCCGTACAGGCTTCAGATCAGGACACCAAAAAAGAACAAATATATAACTTATGTTTTATATACACACACATTATTCAAACTCACCCAAAGAGTCAAGCGTTTACTTCCATTGTGGTCCTTTAGCATAAACCTAAGAGATGGACAGAAGAACGTAACTCCATATGAAGCATAGTGAGTCGTTTGCACTGTAGTATAAAACTTAATGAACATTCCCACAAAGGAAAAAAATGTATATCCATCCAGCAATTTGTAAGATTTCAATGCTTTGGCTGTGAACAACCCAAGAGATTTTATTAATAGTTCCAGATGTCGCCATACTGTACAAGCGGCCCACTGCTTTTAGTCCATTTCAAACGGATCAGGCAACGAAACACCACGCACATACAACTTCTGTTCGCATCTTTCACGATCCCTGTCCGATAAATGGTCAAGATATTTCTCTTTTGCTTTTAAGCGACTTGATTTTCGCCTCTTTGCAAGTTCCATCATGTAAACACTACGAGTTACGCCAGTTACGGCGTGTCTTCTGTCGACAGCTAGTGCGCATGACCGGGATAAACTAAATGAAAACAACAACCATCAAGGTGTCTATAACAGTTTTGACATGAATGAGAGCAGTGAGACCTGCCATAGTTTCCAACCTGGGCTAGGTTGAAGGTCGATTTATTCAACAGCACCAAAGATGATCCTGGGACCTTTCTAATCTCTATATGTCTCCGCTAGATCAACTAATGTGCAACAATAATATGTCTTCTACCAGAACTATGCAGATGACACTCAGATCGATGTTTGACTCACAGCGGATCATCACGGGTGTGTGGATTTACTCTGGATTGAACATGTTAATGTGTTTATGCAAAACAATTTCCAGCTAAATTCAGACAAAACTGAAATCACTGTCACCATGACACACTGTCTAAAACCTAGAAACCAGGTTAAAAATCTGGGAGTGATAATGGATTCAGACTTGAATTTTAACAATTAATTTTATCAAATCAATAACATCAGCATCATTTTACCACCTAAAACAATCTAATTAAAATCAAAGGAATAGGATCTAAATTTGATTTGAAGAGACTAATTTATACATAAATCTCAAGCAGACTAGATTATTGTAAGGGCTTGTTCGCTGGCTTCTCTAAACAAACCTGTAGACAACTGCAGTTTATTCAAAATGCTGCTGCTTGAGTCCTAAGCAGAGCCAAGAAATATGATCACATTAGTCCAGTCCTCAAGTCTCTGCAGAGAGTTGACTTTAAAAATGTTCTGCTTGCATACAAGTCCTTTCCTTGTGTAGTGCTGACGTATAGCAAAAGGAACTATCTCAGATTTTGAGGAAGTCGGGGAGTAATCCCGTGGTAGTTCCCAGAGTCAGGACTAAACATGGTATGCATCTGCAGCTAAAGCTTGGAACAGTCTGCCGGAAAAAGTGAGACAAACATCTGGTGTGGAGATGTTTAAGACCAGGCTGAAAACTTCTCTATTTGGTCGTGTTTATAGCAGCTGACCTTACCTCAATTCTCTCACATTTTAATTGCTCTAAATGTTGATCAATTTCTGGTGTTTAAAACTTTTACAGTTTTATTTTGTTTTGTTCTTTTTGCTGTAGGGTACATTGAGTTTCTTTTTGTAGAAAATGTGCCCTCTACATAAAATTGCCTTGCATGTGGCTAAAAGGGTTGTTCACTCACGTCTGGTCACATGGCGGGCAAACAGCATATTTGCAAAATTGTAGAATGATTAGGTGATGAACAAAATTTAAAAGAAAACTAAAGAAGAAATTAATTTGGGACACAAAATTGAATACTGAAATAGACAGACAGGAGACAATCTGTCCCACTAATTCAGTCCTAGCTCAGAGTTATTATCGGACACAAAGCCACTTTTATATCCTGCCAATAAATAGTATTTATGCAGCCACAGACCCACATGCATCTGTTTCTTGGGAACTTTGTGCCCCTGAAGGGTTTTATTGATGTTTTCCTAAATATGATACTTAACTGTCTTCCTGCATGATGGTGAAATAGTATTGCAGCTGAGGTTTATGCTGTTTTACTTAAAATATGTGAGAGAGGGTTGTTAAACATTTTCCCTCTGCCTTATGAGTGCAGCTTCTGTGGCACTTATAACTCCACCATAATGACGCTTGAACTCTTATTACATTCTTTCATCACCAGTCACTTTAGATTGTTTTCATGCAGTGGAGGCAACGTCTCTGTCATTTAAGCCAAATTTGTTCGTACAGCAACTTTCATGTCTAAGAGAATTCAAAGTGCTTTACATAAAAAGTATAAAAAGCCTCACAGATGTTTAAAAGAAGAATAAAATCAGAAATTTGATTAAAATCAATAAAAGCAAGATCAGATAAAACAAGTTAAAGTCCTAGCAGCAGCATCTGGATGAGCTGCAGATGTTTTATTGTCTTTTTGGGAAGTCCTGTTAAAAGACCATTACAGTAATCCAGTCTACTGGAGATGAATGATGGATGAGTTTCAACTGGTCTTACTGGGAGACTAAATCTATAATTCTGTTGATGTTTGAGTTGGTAAAAAGCTTCTTAGTTAGTACTTTTATGTGGCTGCTGAAAGTCAGATCTGATCCATCAGAACTCCAAAGTTACAGACTTGATTGTTAGTTTTATAAGCCTGAGTCTCCAGATGTTTACAGATGCTGGCCCTGATACCAAACAGAATGATCTCAGTTCAGATATCCAAATCTCCTTAATGAAGTATTCTATTATTTTTATAAATAGAAAATAGAGACATACTGAAAGCTAAAAAAAGACAGATTATAAGACAGATGAGTCGCAGGTAACATTGAAGGCAACATTTTGTCTCTTTACAGTGAATTTTAATTTGTGTCTTTCACAGACCATTAGTGTTTAGTTCTTACCTCATATTTTTCTAGGTATTTTTGTTGTAAGCATTCCCATATGTGTTTTTGTTCCATCTATCTGGTATCTTAGTAGTTGTGTGCTTCATAATTACTCATCTCATGTTCCCTTTTAGATGGTTTTGTATTTCCTTGGCTTTTTTCACCTTGTTTCCCTTTTTTAAAAGACAATTATATCTTGAAAGATAACACTATCAATTAAAATAGATTAAAAACGTCTGTGTGGATGTACATAATTTGCAAAAGAATGAATAGGTTTGAGACTTAGCATCACAATGAACAGAAAATGGAACATTTGGTGATAAAACTGCAGATTTTTGCTATGATTTTATCATGTTATGTTTTAGCCCTGGTATACTTTGATGTGTTAGGAATGGTTATATCATAAATATTGATTTGATACTTATAAAAAACAGATTCAGAACATCCTACATGTATTAACTTTAAGTGATCAAATTATGTGGTGAAAACTAACCATGGATGGTCCATTCCCTCAAAAAATACCATGTCACGTGGTTAAGTTAGACTATCCGATGTCATGATGTCATCAGGATTGTTCTAATTTGACTGATTGCTTTTATGTTATGCTGTTTAATGCAGATTGTTGCAAAGTATATTATTTTGTTAATCATTATATGTTATTATATCTTAATTAAACAATAATAATCGTCCATTTTTGCTTTAATAACTGTCATTTTTAAAAAATCATTTGAACCGATACACGGACTATGATCTCACGATGTTACGAAGATATCGCGAGATAAGGTTCATGTGGCACTTTGCAAATACGTGATCACGTCCTTTTCTCAAGTGCGAAGCAGCAGAACAGACGCCCAGCGTTCTGCTGCAGAAGTTTTTCGATCATGGTAAGAGAAGTGAATTTAATTATTGAAATTCGATTCTTAATTTATATATTGAATAATATTGCACGTAGCTAATTCTAACATCTGGCGGTTAAAATGGAGACATGCCTAAAACTGTTAACCGTTAAAGGCCGTTTTAGCCCTAGATAAGCATTTAGTTCCCTGCGTTGCTAACATTAGCGGGAGCGTCTGAAAGTTGTTCTTCTAGCTACCTCAAATGTAACAGGCAAAAGTTAAGGACAATCTAATTAGGTTTAGGTATTAAAATATACTAGTTATACTCAACAAAAGTTATCATGCATGAGTTTGCGGAGATAGTTTTAGCTTGCTGTTAGCATAAACTAGCATGGTAGCTAAATCAAGTAGGCCCAGGTCACACGTGGGTTCCTAAAGAGCGCAACGTGGTTATTCATTAAAGGTTTGATTGTGTATATAACATATCTAAGATAGTCTAAAAACATATCGGCATATAATTGAAATACATCATTGCATTGTTGACTGAACATACCCTGAATTAGAAGGACTTGTAGCTCACTGGTTACCACGTGCAGACTGGTAAACACTTCCGCTGTACAAAAAGCATCTACGGACATTTTCATTGGTTGTGCCAGTGATGGACATTTACATTTTATTTGAAGCTCGTAGCTATGTTACTCCCTCCTGATCTTTGACACTTCACCTTGTGCAGGTTTTGTTGCACGTGTTGTTCGAGCATGCGGCGGGCTACGCGCTGTTCGCCGTTAAAGAGGTGGAGGAAATCGGCATGCTGCTACCGCAGGTGAGTGCGGTCTCATTTCTCTGTGCTTCTCTTCACATCTTCTTTACATCTTTTTTCAGATGTTGTAGAGATTACTATGTGTTTGTGCGTTACAGGTTGAGGAGAGCGTGCTGAGTATTGGCAAGTTCAACAGCATGGTGAGCCTGGCTGCCTTTTTCCCCTTCAAATCAGCCCAAGCTGCCCTGGAGAACATGAATGCCATTTCTGAAGGCGAGTTTGCATTTCTTTCTAAGATTTAATCATCCCCAGCTGTAATGATGTTTTTAGATCTGTCAATCCACTGAATCAATGTGCTGACAGCTTAATGTTAACTCTGAACATCTGAGGGAGAATGATGTACTTTAACAGATTTGTGTGGATTAAACATGATGCATAATTTTCATTAGAGTTTCAATCTTCTTGTGTGCAGGTGTGGTTCATGCTGATCTCAAGTTGTTCCTGGAGACAAATCTCCCCCTATCAGGGAAGAAGAAAGCTGTGTTGGGTGTTTCTGATGCCAAGATTGGAGCTGCTTTACAGGAAGAATTTACCATTTCTATCCAGACGGGGGGAGTAGTGGCTGAGATAACCAGAGGTGAGAACAGTTTTACCCAGGATTGGGAAATTTCAAACCAGGACAGAAGTATAAATGTGTTTAGAAGATGTAGCCTGTTGTGATGTGCTATTGTGATGCTGAAACTCATGAAGGTTCATACTGAAAATCTGAACAGGCACCAAGCAGTCGATGTTCTGCCGCAGTTCTTCTTGACCCACAACAAACTGTTCTGTTTTGTCGTGGCAGGTGTGCGTCTTCACTTTCACTCCCTGGTGAAGGGTCTGACCGCCCAGGCTGCCTCCAAAGCACAGCTGGGTCTTGGTCACAGCTACTCCAGAGCCAAAGTCAAGTTTAATGTCAACAGAGCCGACAACATGATCATCCAGTCAATTGCGCTGTTGGATCAGCTCGACAAAGACATAAATACTTTCTCCATGCGTGTTCGGTAAGATTCTGACATCCTCATTTGAAACGTGTTTTGTTCAAAGCCAAAATGAACCTTTATTCAGTACGTTTTACTAGTTTTACTTAAGTTTTTCGGTCCTATCTAACATGTAACGGGTAAAAGAAAGGCGTAATGGTGCCTTTTTAGTGTTTGATATGTCCCTTCTTGATTGAACATCCTCCCAATGCTTACCGCAGCCAGTGCACCTCAGCGTGCTGTCTGTATAGAAACGGGAGGTAAAGCAGCCTCTTCTGACACTTGTGCTCTTCCAGCTTTAATCTGGTTGTGCAATGTTGTTGGGTGATACACTCATATTCATGTAGGAATGTGATAGTTGTTGAAGTCCATCCCACTGCCCGGCAATGTCTTTATAACCCCGTCTTGTCCTTCTTTCTATTTGTAGTGAATGGTATGGTTACCACTTCCCAGAGCTGATTAAAATCGTGTCAGATAACTCCATGTACTGCCGCCTGGCTCAGCTTATTGGCAACAGGAAGGAGCTGTCAGAGGAGAGTCTGGAGAGCTTAGAGGAGGTGGTGATGGACAGTGCCAAGGCTCAGGCCATCCTGGATGCGTCGCGTTCCTCTATGGGTCAGTACACTCCGTTCATACCTGTCTAGGTGGCTGAATAAACAATGTGCTGGTTTGATGCTCTTGCCCCTTTTTTGCCCACCCTGGATCAATAATTGTCCTTGGTGTCTAACACAGGGGGGTAGAGAAGCTCTCTCATAAACCTGTAGTGAAGGAATAAATCCTCACTGCGGATCCTGTCGGGAGGAACAAGTTCATAACACAGCCGTAGCAACAGATGCGAACTTAAATCTGCTCCTCCTCAAAACCTGCTGCTTGGCTTTTCTTTCAGGTATGGACATCTCTCCCATTGACCTGATCAACATCGAGAGGTTCTCGAACCGTGTGGTGTCTCTGGCTGCCTACCGACTGGAGCTGCAGGAGTACCTGCGGTCCAAGATGAGCCAGGTGGCACCAAACCTGGCAGCTTTAATCGGAGAAGTGGTGAGTTTGTGTTTTAAGTCTGTAGTTTGCACGTCATGGGACCAGTGATGTTATACCAAGATCTGTCAATCCCCTGAATCTTTGTGATGAGAAATGTATCAGGTGCTGATGGTCCTCGTGTCATTAAAACATTCAATCTAAAGTCAGTTTGCAAAGACCTGATCATGTTCTCGCCTTTTTAGGTTGGAGCTCGTCTGATTTCTCATGCCGGCAGCTTAACCAACCTGGCCAAGTACCCTGCATCCACCGTTCAGATCCTGGGAGCAGAAAAGGCCCTGTTCAGGTACTGGGGCGCCCCCTCCCTGCTGGGGAAACATGTGGTTGCTGTGATGGCAGGGCTGGGCTGGAGCAGAGCAGGGTGACCAGAGAAGGCTACTTTAGTCTTTTCTGGAGTGATCCCGCTCGCCCTAAAGCACCCCCACAGTCTGAGCATCCACTCGCAGAAAAGCCTGCATTAAATCCTTAGGTTTGATCTTTTTTATTTACTTGTTTTGAAACCATTTAACTCCTGTATAAGATCCCAAAACAGGGTGGTGGCTTCATTTTAATATGAATCTGCTGTTGCTCATTGCAGTGGTGCTAACTGCAGTGTGTAATAATGTCCAGCAGATGGCGCTGTTTGGTTGCTGGCATCAGATATAAAAACCTCTGTGCTGCAGCAGCGGGGGGTTATGCCTGCCTTGGTTTTTATAAGTATAGATTGGTACATATTGTCTCCAGCTGGATAACCTGCGTTTATCTGGAGGGTTGCGTTGTGGTAAGTGGCTGTATTTCCTCACAGAGCCCTGAAGACGCGTGGCAACACCCCCAAGTATGGTCTCATCTTTCATTCAACCTTCATCGGCCGCGCAGCTGCTAAGAATAAAGGTCGCATCTCCAGATATCTGGCGAACAAGTGCACCATCGCCTCCCGTATTGATTGTTTTTCCGGTGAGTAGCTGCTACCGTTCATCGCAGCTCTCGTGGCAAAATTGCTGTGATGCTCATATTTTTCGTCAACAGTATTCAACCTTCGGGTTGATGTTGAGAAGATACTTCCTGAGCAAAGCCACTTTTTTCTTAAAGCACATTAAAGCCACTTCGTAGGATCTACAAACTTTCTTTTGATCTTATTTAAAATTTCTTACAGAGCTGCCTACAAGCGTGTTTGGTGACAAACTGCGTGAACAGGTGGAAGAGCGCCTGTCTTTCTATGAGACCGGTGAGGTACCCCGGAAAAATGTAGACGTCATGAAGGAGGCTGTAAAAGAGGTAAACATTCACTCGCTTCCATGTTTTAGTCTATTTGTTCAACGTGTGAACGCTGCGAGTGATGACAAGTCTTTTCCCGACATCACTGTGAGGGTAAAAACTGATTTAATGAGCCTGATGCAGCTTTAATATCCGACAGGTCTTCCCTCAGCTGGTTAGTAGTCCGTTCTCATGTCGCTTCGCTTTTTTTCAGGCTTCGGATGTTACAGCAGAGATCAAACGCAAACTACAGAAGAAAGAAAAGAAACGCAAGAAGCGAGAGAAGCAGCTCCAGGAACTTCAGGCAAATGGAGACACAAACGGTGAAGCCGAGGTAAACTTCTATTGTAATGTCTCGCTGCATGTTTTGATTTGAGACTTGATCCTGTTGTGGTCCTTTCTCAGTGTACGACATGCTAGAATACCTAGACTCCGAACCATTGACTGGTCCGATTCCGTGGGCTTGATCACTGAAGAGAGTCTCACATTTAAGCCAACTGAAAATTTTACCAATCATTTAGAAAATAAGGATTGTCTGGTCATATTTGACTGACCCCGTTTCTTTTTGGTCTGAAGGTGGAGACTGAAGAAGCTGAGACAACCGCTGTGAAGAAGAAAAAGAAGAAACAAGCTGCTGAGATGGAGGTCCAGGAAGCAGAGACGACTTCTGCAGAGAACGGGGAAGAGGAGACTTCAGCCAAGAAGAAGAAGAAACGAAAAGCTGAGGTGGAGGAGGCCGAACTCACAGACAATGGAACCGAACAGACGGATACGCCAGCTAAGAAGAAAAAGAAAAGTACTGCGGTAGAAACTCCACAAACGGTTGTGTCTGAGAAGAAGAAGAAAAAGAAAAGAGAGGCTGCAGATTAGAAACTGGGCAGAGACTGAATCTTTATTTTCATGTACAGTTTTGTTTTTACTTATTCAAGGCTAGTGTGTTAGCTGCTTTGTTTCCCTGTCCTGTTCGCTGCCACCAGTAGGTCAGATGGAGAATTGATTATAACTGTGCCTTCAAGCCTGTTTAAATTTTGTAAATAAATGAATTAACCTTAAATGTGTGCAGGTCATTCTGGATCCCAGATTATGAGGCTGTGGACTGTTGTCTTCAATAAAATATAGATCCTTCAAATGCAAGCTTTGCATTTCAGGTGGACTTTCTGCAGAAGTTAGGTGGGAGTGGGAATGTTCAGGGAAATGTGAACTCCAAAAACTCTTAAATGCTTTTCTGATCATTACTACAGATATGAAATTTGGATCATAGATCTGAAATGTGAAAACTGCTCATTCGATTCAGAGCATGCTGATCAAGAACCCTGCACATTACCTGGAACCGTCTACAGATTAATGTTCAATGTGCATATGATTCAGATCAATACATTTCCTCCAAACCAGTTTTTTTCATCCCCATGAGTTCAGGGTTATAGGTGAGAGACGCCATGACTAAGCGTGTAGTTTGAAGCCCTGAACCGCTGATGCTGACTCATCTCCCATCCATGTGCCATTTTCATAAGCTTGTTTTTAACATGTTAAACTATGGGATGGATTCTTAACTGAGTTGTTGACAGTCCTGATCTTCCACCATGACAAATATAAAAATGTACTTGGAGCAGACAAGACTGGGAACATCTTCCCTCCAAGATTAAGCAGCTTGTCTCTGCTTGTAAGAGACTAGTGCAAAAAAAAACATGATTCTGTCCCTTTTATTTTTACAGTGTTGGACTTTGAGGCCTTAAAACATCAAGTTGCCAGAAGTTCATCTTTTAGCTTGAGCTGTTGCATATGGCTGGTTTACCAGCTCCTGGATATGACAGATTCTTTAATCGGAAAAATTCAACATGTTATTCCTTCAACTGTCCTAAATAAAATCTGAGGAATTCAAGCTTAAATTCCAGGGTGGTGTTTGGAAATACTGATGCGAGATCCATAAAAACTGTTGATAACTTTTAATTTGGACAACAAGGATTAAACCAAAGTTAAAATGACATCAAATTCAAGGCCTGGGTGGTCAAACCAACCGACTAGTAAGAATTCAGGAATGAGAGACAAATGCAAGGATATGGGGAGGGGGGGAAAAGTCAGGCTATATAGTCACCCTCAATATAAGGATTCACAGATGTGGGAGACCAAAGTTACAAAAACGTATTTTCTAAAATAAAAAAAGGCCTTTGCCGTGAAAATGATGTGTATAATCTATGTACATCATTCTCAGTTCATGTATGCATGAAAAAAAAAATCCACATCACAAGATGCTTGTGTTCAAGTATATTCACCAACTTCATCTCCACGATTTAGCATTCTCATCTTCCCATTTTTTAAAAACAAAATGTCCTTCAAAATTAAAACAATGCAGAAAACCACATTTTATGTCCTACCAATACATATATACTGTATAAATACATAAATATATTTTACATACAACAGCCATAAATTTGAAAAGGGGATATACAAAGCGCAGGGGAGGGGGGGGGGGGGGGGGGTAGTGTTTTTTTTCTTTTTTTTTTCAAATTTGTTCTCTCCTTTTTGCTTCCCTCG
>JBAMHX010000004.1:28619129-28647116 GCA_037177515.1 Pseudomugil tenellus
CCCCCCCCCCCCCCCCCCCCCCCCCCCCCCCCCCCCCCCCCCCCCCCCCCCCCCCCCCCCCCCCCCCACCCCCTCTTTTAGCTTGTATTGTAAATTGGTTCGTCTCTCTGTGATCTCATCGGTCACATTTGCTGGCCTGTGCTGGTATGTGTGCATGCACATGCACGCACACACGTCGCAGGACCGCCGCCTCAGTTGGCCCAGTAGGGAGAGCTGCCGTAGCTCGACTTGTTGACTTGGCTCTTTTGCTGCAGGCTGCTGGACTGGCCCCGCTGGCTCGGACCCCCCTGAATGATGACAGATTTTCACAGATGTGAAAAACGGGACTAAGCAGTCAGAGCTCATTTAGGGAAACTGCCAACCCTACCTGTCCATCCTGAGCTAGGTGGTGATGCAGCAGCTGCGAGTGTGGTTGCTGGTGAGGCAGGATGTGGAGGAACGGGGCAGGTGCATATCCTCCGGGAGCTGCTCCAGGGTTCAGGGGCCCTGGACCCCCGAGCGCTGATGGCAGGCTAAAGGGAGGTGGGGTCCCCGCGTGGAAACCCTGCTTATCAAAAGACTGCAGTGAAAGCAGAAAGAATTTATTGGAACAAACCTTTTCTGAGCATTTTCATTCCATGCAATAAAGTAGGGATGAACAAAATATCGGTGCTATTATCAGAATCTGCAGATATTTGTCTATTTTTCAAATATCTGTACGGAAAACTGGGCTGATATTATCAAGCGATATTTAGTTTGTCAGTACATATAATTTCATATTTAAACACAGGTACCTTTGTAGAGAAGTGGTACATCTGTTACTGAATTATCAAGGGATGCATTTATTTCATATGACCACATTTTTGTGCTACGACATGAAAGAAAGAAACATTTGAAGAGCCAAAACCGTTTGTTTGATGTTACAGATACGCCGGAGCTACTTAAATATCAGTTTTTAATCACTGTATCCAGCACAAAATGCAGATTATAGTAAACATAAAAATATCAGTAATTTATCAGTTATCGGTCATGACAAGCAGAAAAATATCGGTTATCGATAGAAAGTTTTCATATCATGCATTACTACAATACAGTTTGAATCTTTTAGTTTGTATTGCTGGTTTAAGATGTTTGTTGTAAAAAGAAAGATTTTTACACTTAAATAAAAGGTTTAAAAATGAAAAGAAAGAGGAGAAATAATGTGGGACAAACCTGGGTCTTATTGTAAACACTTCCACTGATGTCTGGCACACCGGAGTTACTGGAAGTTACTGAGACACCTGCCAGAGAAGCAGCAACATTTCCATCTCCAAGTTCCATTTAAGAAATTCAGATGAAGAACAGAAAGTTGATTTCTTTGTACCTTTGCCAGGTCCTGCAGCAGCAGATTTGGCTTGAGCCTGCGATGAGGAGTTGTACCCTTTACTGTATTCTACTCCTGCTGGCCCTGCCGTCAGCTCCTCATACCCTGGAGAAGAACGCAGTCCGCATCAAACACCCACCTCACACCACTTACAAAACCCATGAAAACAGATGTTCTGCTTTTCTGAACCTGAGCTGAAGGTGTGCTGGCCATAACCGCTGGGCTGCTGCTGCGCCTGCTGCGGGAAGGGGCTCGCTGAAGGGTTTCCCAGGCCGAGGCCCATGCTGTGTTGCTTGGCTGAAGCTGGTCCTGGGCCTCCGGGAGGAACAAACATGGTGGGCCCGTACTGGAAGGCAGCAGCGCTGGGTACGGCGCCGGGCACTCCGGGGTAGTAAGGCAGGCCTGTGTAGCTGTAGCCCGGCGGCAGAAAGGCCTGCTGACTGCTGTGGTGCTGCGGCTGGCCCTGGGGCTGAGGCTGGGCCTGGGGAGGCTGAGGTTGGGCCTGGGTCTGTCCTTGGCTTTGGGCCTGGGGAGGCTGTGGGGTGGCCAGGCTGGTAGGGGGTGCTGGGGAGGTGGAGTCATTCCTGCCAAACTTTGTGACTTCACCTGACCCACAGGGGGAGAATTTCAGATGAAAACCCATCCTGGTTTGCAGGAAAAAAAGCTGGAGATGCTGTACCTGAGTAAGGGTTGCTGGCTAGGCTACCGTCTCTGCCAGAGAGAGTTGCCGTGGGGCCCGGGAATGTGATTCCATAGTAATCCTGCAAAGAGGGCTAAACAAACACAAGAGGACCAGGAGAGCAGCTATTAGCCAACAACCCCACACGCCTGCGTGAGGAAATGATAAAAATGTCATCATGTGGTTTACCATTGGCAGTCTGGATTGGAGCATGTGAAGATCTTCGTAGCCGTAGATCTGCTGTGAGACACAACGAGGAAATAAACACAGTTATACAAACCAGAGAACGTAAAACAAGTTATTTA
Organism: Pseudomugil tenellus; assembly: GCA_037177515.1. Taxonomy (NCBI): domain Eukaryota; kingdom Metazoa; phylum Chordata; class Actinopteri; order Atheriniformes; family Pseudomugilidae; genus Pseudomugil; species Pseudomugil tenellus. Next base: position 28,621,456 of record JBAMHX010000004.1, read on the forward strand.
GTTCAGCTTCTTATTTTCTAACCACAACAAACCACATCCTGTTTAGGGGAAACATGTTTCTCTTTTTCATTTGGGGGAAATTTTACTGACCTGCATCAAGCAAACAACTCAACCTTAAACCGTTCAAACCAGGAAAAAGAACCGACGGCGAGCTGTCGTAGTCTTTGAAGTGAAAATATGGTTGAAAGAAAATAGAGAATGATCAGAAATCCTCAACAATGTTTGGTAATATGCAACCAGAAGAGTATAAAATGGAAATCAATGATGTTTAATAGTGAAAGTAAACTTATTCAATGTGAAAAGAATTCCTGGTTTGACATTTGTGTCCTTGAGAAAACCTCTGATGACTCATGATAATCAGAGAAGGAACAAAAAGCTTTCATTTTTCTAAGGGAGCTTGAAGACTTTTAATGAAATCTGGTTTAATGATCTCAGAGAGCAGTTAAGGCGTCTTTCCTCACGGACCTAGTCCACCCGGACTCAGAGCGTTTCCATTACGATTTGTCAAACCGTAATGGTACACTTTTCGGACCTACTTCGTAGTGGGGGCCGTGCCTGTTGGGCCGTGTGGGTAGCGTGAGGTCTGCAGGCTGATTGGCTTGCAGTGAATGATGTCACTACACAGCCATGTACACAGTAATGGTTACTGCCTCTGCAGGTCGTCTTGTCCTGCCCGACGAGACGTCTCCGGATTTGTGCCGTTGAGTTTATTACTCATTATAAAGCATAACCCGAGCAGCAGGTAAAAGGCTGCTTCACCGCCTTCCATATTGTCTGTCTTCTTCTGTGGTGTCTCTGTGAACGTTTTTTTAAAAATAGTTCATTACACAAAATAAACAATAGCCTACATTAAATCATGGAGAACGTGTTGTTTTGTTGCATCGTGTCGCTATCAGATGACATCGGTAACTTTTTGGTAAAAATGCGCCTCCTAACCCTAACCCCTCCCACAATAGAGCGTCTGGACTGGATTTGCAATGGAAAAGCATTCGTGCGCTCCCCGGCCATGGGAGTACGGCAGACTAGTGATAATGGAAAACCCCCTTTTCAGTGCTGCAACCCTCCAGCACATGCATGTGGAAGCAGCACCATCATGTGAGGGGTTCAGGGGTGCACAAGTTCAGTCCTCCAGATCTTCCATCCTGCAACTTTTAGATGCAACTGGTGTCAAACTGGTGGTTACCAGGCATCTGCAGAGGAGGGAATTCAGCTTTTTCATTCAGGTGTTGCAGGAGGGATGCGAGATGGTCGATCTTGAGTCCCAGATCTGGGAATGCCGGCTTCCGTTGCTCAGGTCACAGATTTAACTCAATTATTTGCCCCAAAAATAAGATGAGCTGAAATAATGAAGCCAGGTTTTATGGATATTCATATCCTCCGATACACATGGATTCCCAAAAGGCAAGAACTGTCAGAGGGGTTCAGAAAACATATTTTCCTCAAATGCTTCAATTACAGCAGAGTCCAGAGCGTTTATGCACTTACATGCTTTGATCAGAGTTCAAGCTGGTCCAGTAAAACATTAGTGTTCTCCGAGCGACGTACTGGAAACTTTACAAGCTTTTAGTGGATGCTAAAGACGAGATTTTAATTGTTTTGTTCTCCAGCTTTTTATTTAAATAAATACATGGAAACTCTATTTCTGTCATGATTCTTTTGTCTCCTTTAAAAGTTTAAAGTAAAAAGAAGATTGGGGGTTCTCTGTAGGCCTTCGCCCCCCTCAGCGCTCTGGTTCTTATGTATGAACTGATATTGGGGTAAAACCTCACAAATCAACAGCCAACCTCATGATGGTTCACTTACTGGGTAAGCAGGCAGCAGCCCACCAGGGCCCATGATATACTGGTTGGGCAGTAGAGGAGGCACTCCCTGGGACAAGTTAGGGGGGGCTTTACCTGTCAACAAAATGGCAGAAGAATCACTACGTTTTTTTTTTTTTATCTACGGTAAAATGATTTATTTAAATGAAACTCTTTGTGAAAGTTGAATGAGAAAAAAAACAAAGGATACATTTCTCTTCCCACAGACTCAGGTGTGTGTACGTACCAGCGGAGGAGAGCAGGGGGGCGGTCCTTGGTGCAGAGAGGTTGGATGTGGCAGTAGCTCCATTGGAGCCAAGTCCCAGCGCTGTGCTGGTGGCGATGGTGGCAGCGGAGTGAAGTCCACTCGTGCCAGTAATACCGCCGACTGTGCTGCTCATGTTGCCCATGCTGGGCATGTTGGTCAGGTGGCTCATGCTGCTGCTACTGTTGCTGCTGTTGTGGGCTGAGTGGAGGGACGAGGCTGCGGGCTGCGATGAGGTGTAAGAGCCAGATGAAGGAGCCAGAGAGCTCACAGTGCTGCTGTCAACACTGGTGTACTGAACAGGAACAAAACGACAGATTTTTATATTTCTTAGAAGAGGGTGCATGTAAATACAACATGCCTTTGTGGTGCTTGCTCTTATTTCCATTATGTTCTATATGTGAAACTATGCAGCTTTAATATTTGGTGTGGTGAACAATAAATCCACCTGCCGTGTACTTTTATACAAAAACTGGCTTTAAAAAACAAGAAAAAAAAACTGCAAAAATTAGAGTAATTTTACTTAAAATAAGATACAATTTCTTGTTCTGTTGGCAGATAATTTATCTTATTTCAAGGAACATTAACCTTGACAAGATTTCTTAATACAAATAAAAAAATATTTTTTAAAAAACCTACTAAGAATAATTAACTTACTTTGAAAAACAGAAGCATATGTGTACTTGATTTGAGATGTTTAATCTTACTTAAATTTTAGTTTTTGCAGTGTACAAGGCTGGCTCCAATAACATGGTGCTGGTGGGACTTACGGTGAGAGAGCTGGATCCCAGAGCTGAAACTGGGGAATGACTGCTGACATGGCTGTGACGCAAAGACGAAAACGGGATCATCAGCAATTTAAGTACGCATCACAAATTAACATTTTGCTTTTCTATTTACTAACTTATGTGACCAGCAAACAAGTCAAAATGTCAGTAGCAGGTTTGCTTAAACTGGTAAAGCTGCATCACCTGTTGAGTGTGTTGAGTTGGCTCGCGGAGGGCAGGTCCTGCGCCAGGTTAGAGAGAGTAGCCGAACTGTGTGCAGTCAGGGTGGAGGGCAAGTGGGACGAAGGTACTGAAGGACCATTGGCATTGATGTTCATAGATGGCGACTCTGGTTTTGGTGTGGAAGAAGCTGATGAAGCTGTGAGGAAGAGGGGAAACATCATTAAGTAAGTTAGAGTATTTTATCCAACAAAAGATGGCTGATAGTTTTACCATTAAGCATTAATGTAACAGATAGGTATACTGGTGCCCGCAGAGGGCGTGTCAGGCCTACACAATGAATAATAAATAGGCATTGATACATACTGTCCAGAGCAGCAGACGTCCTTACACCATTCAGACCATTCTGGCAGAAAAAAGGCAAAAAGAACCTGTTTAATAATAAGAAGAACCAACACCTAAACCCACTTTCAGTGTGAAAAAAATGACATCAGAACATAATTTATCATATTTTAGAATAAGTTATGAGTTTCCCAGCAACCCAACAACTCAGGAGCAGCAATTTCTCCCGTTTCACAACCGATATGCTGCGCAGATGTTTACACAGCAGCTGAGCAAGGTCATTTTCACACATCAACACCAGAGATGTTCAGGAGAGAATGTGCCGACAATTTACTCTGTACTTTTTCTGGAGTTGCTGTTCACAGCAGGAGATTTCCTGCTGATGATGCGCTCTCACAGCTGGAAATGAGAGGGAGCACAGGGGAACGTCTTGTGTAGCGCGCACAGGGCGAGACGCAGGAATTAATGCTGTAGTCGTCACTTTCTGAGACACAAATGAGCCTTTAAGTTTTGTAGAAACACGTGAATCCAGGGATCTATTTAGAATAGTAACGTGTGTAATAGTGACATCCAGGTTAACAGACAGCATTTACTCGCTCACTCATGCACTGGCAGCAAATTCTCCCCAAGATGTCATGTTCCAGTTCATCCATCGTTTTCTTACTGGGATCTTACTGGGGGTGTAGGTGAAAAATCTCCACAAGGGGACTGTTGACATTAATGCAGGCATTTGCACACACACCAGCCTGGAACATCACTGGAACATTTCACAACAACTGTATGTGTGAAAACAGCTGATTCTTCCCTGAGATGAATGTACATTTATTTTTAGAGTAAAACTAATTTATGTTGTTTTTTAAAAACAAAAAGAAATTCCCAGAAATTCCCCTTCAATAAATGCAACGCGAACATGTGTGTAATTACCATGACTGGCCCCGTCACCTCTTTGCTCTGTGAGAAGGCCAGTCTCGTGTGAGGGGGCATCGTTCCATCGTAGCTTCCCCCCATTGACGTGAAGGGGGAGGAGGAGGGGACGGAGGAGGAGGTGGTTGAGGTTGCTGACGAGGAGGCTGGGGGGTTGGTGGTGCTGGCAGTCCCTAATGAAGGAGCGAGACTGGACAACGCAACGGAGGAGGAGTGATATACTGGCTCTGATGAGGAGAGGGGGGAGGGCAGGGCAACAGAGAGAGGGTTGCCCAGTGACTCACTGCAAAGCACCGGGAAGAAAAAAACAGAAGTTCAGTCACAAATATGAGATGAAAATATTCCATACGAGAGGTGGAAAGCTTAAAAAACAGCTCTAGTCCATCTTTCCACTGAGCTGATGTACCTTAGCGGTTTGGAGTACAGGCTTGTCTGGGTCTGTGTCCCTGGTCCTGATGCAGATGGTGTTGGGGCGGGTGCAGGTGTGGACTCCCTGGATACTGCACCCACACAACTGTCCACAACTCCAAACTCTGGCAACGCTGACTCTGATCCGAAATCTAGTGCTCCAAACTGCAGATTGAGCCCAGGGACATCAGCTGAGCCTGGCATTTCCACTGCTGTGGCGGGGATCTGACAGAGAGGAAGCCGTTTCTTTTTATTTTATATCAATCCCAACAGTTGATTATCTGCGTGCGACTCCATCCTTTCATCACCCCCCTTTCTCTACCTTGGATGCAGGAGGTATCCTTCGTTTCGGGCCTTTGAGCTGCGCCCGTTGCTGCTGTGGCAAACTGCTTCCCTGAGGATCCAGCGCTGCACTAGAGGCAGGAGGTTTAACACCACCAGCAGCCATCACCGGACCGGCCTGTGCTGGCGTGCTGGTGTGTTGGGGAGCAGGCGACGCTGAAGCAGCTGGTGCTTGTTGTTGCGATGGAGGACTGGGCTGACGTGCCAGAGGCAAGGAGGGGCCCGGGTGCCTCTGAACCAGCTGACTCAGCACAAGCGAAGGTTCCGGCTGCAGCCCAAACTCACCTGCAGAGACAGAACAAGGAATTAAAACAGGTACAGAATAAATACAGACGCCTGAGTTAATACAAACATCCCGCTCAGACTGAACAATGAGCAATCTACTTACGGCTGAATTGTGAAGACAGGGAGGGGGTGTTGGATTCTGAAGCCTTCATATCCCAGCTAGAGGAGGACGGTGGAGGTACGGGTCCTCCGTGACCCGGCAATCGCCCAATGGAGCTGTTGTTTCCTTGGGTGCTGACAGAAGGGGCGGTTTGGGATGATGGCAGCTGACCCAAGCCAGGACCCTTCAACTGTTCCAGTATCTGAGCTCCAGCGCTAGGCGGAGGCCTCTTGGCCTGGCCCAAGTCCCCAAAACCAGCTCCCAGAACTGATGACTGCCACAAAGGAGGAGAGTAAGAGTCATCCATTTTCTATTTGTTTGTGTTATGAGCGATAGATGTAGGAAGGAAAAGTGTTTCTACCAGAGCAGCATGTGCATAGCTTGTGCTGCTGGTGGTGCTGCGACTGGGGGGCGGCTGCTGGTGATGGTGGGAGTTGGTGAAGACCAGACTATGAGTGGAAGAAGGTGGTTCTCTTCCCGCAGCCACAGGTTTCTGCAGCAGAGAAGAAAGGTCCAGACTAAAAAGCCAAAGGAAGAAAAACAAATATGAGCCATTAAGATCAGTTATTAACAGCTTAGAAAAGAGCAGGCCGCATTTAGAGAGGCTTCCCGTTATACCTCTGCCCAGGTGTGATATGATTCTCAGCAGCAGGTGCACCTGAAGGGGTGAATACTTTGGTCTCTGACAGCTGCACAAATAGACAAAGATGCAGGAGACAGAAATGTTAAACAGAAGGATCTATATGTAGCTAACAGGTGGTAATGCGCCAACTCACACTGACATCCTCACTCCAGTCCTCTGCTGCCCAGTCTTCCAGAGTATTCCTCCAGGCAACTACACGACAACATAGAGTTTGTGTTTATTTGAAGTAAACAACACACATGGGTCAGCAGTGCTGCGTGATTAAGGCACAAGCAACAGTCGCATGGCGCCCTTTAGGTCTCACCTGTCCCATCTGTGCTGTTGTTGGTCACGGTGTCCCAAACCTCCGTTTGTGTGGTCCCAGTTCCAGCCTCTGAGGTATAGTCAGCAGGGTTGAAAGTCCTGGCGAGGATTCAGGAGAGAACAGACGGCGAGTCGGAATGATTACGGTTCAGTTTGGTTCATTTATTACCAAATAAACAATATCTCTTTATCTGGACACGGGATGGTGTGTGTTACTACATGCTAACGGTGTCATAAGAAGCAATTTGCATTTCTGAGCTTTGTGTAGCAGCTTTGTTAAACTGAATATTATTGAAAAAGGAAACTATGGACAGAAAATCTTTTAGGAACAAATATTTAATACTGAAAAGGGATTTGGACGCATTCTTCAATTAGTTATGGCACAAAAGTATCAGCTACAGTAATTAAGAACAAACTTATGGAAAAATTACTGTGATGGAGAGAAAAAAAAGTCTGACTCTTTCATGTCTAGCATTTCATGCGAGAGTAGATGTGTGTTGGCAGCTAACCCCATGCCCTGAGCCGAGAACCTGCTTCCTGTTGGGGCTTTGCCTCGACCTCGAACTCCAGATCCTGCAGAACATCCGCACTGCAATCAGCAACACACACTTTGCTACCTGACACACAAAGTGCTGCGCTGTTTCGGCCTACCTCTGCCACCTTTGACCCTGCGGCCTCGGTCTGAACTTCTCTCCACAGCCGTCACCTCCACGCCATTCTCCTCTGGACGTGCTGCTTGTGCACAAATGCAGAGATGAAATCAGAATCGATAACAACAAACCAAATGATCCAAAATATCCGGAAGCTCGAGAAGAAAACAGATGTCCTCACCCGGTCGGGTCCTTTGCCCCTTGCCTTTGCGGTTTGCAGCCGCACGGCCCTTGCTAGCCTCCCTCTCGCCTTTCTTCTCTCTATTCTCTTTATTTTCCTTACTTTCTGAAGGCCCCTCTTTCACCAGGGGCTTCTTCTTCCCCACCGTTTCCCATGAGGTCTGCACACAGAAGACAGATTAAAGGGACAGATATGATAACAAGCTAATAAAACAGGTTGCAGGAAAAACAGCATGGCTGATGAGTTGGTTCTTATTCAAGCTTAAAAGCATCCATTAAAAGCAAAATGCCCGCAATAGAATCAATTATCAAGACTTCATATAAAATTATTTATAATCTAATTTAGACATTTACTTTGTTTCCTACAGCTTTCTTATGTCTCATTAAACGTGATGTTTAAGGAAATTTATATCACCCTCAATGAGACATAAGGAAACAGCAGGAAACAGAATGTTGTGATGCCAGCATTTCTTGACTAACTTGTGTCTACACAGCTGTTGTGCAAAAGAAACAAACTGCTAATACAGCTCGATACTGGAAGATACTGAAAATGAAATGAGATGTCAGCCTGAGATCAGGTCATTTGGAATAATATGCCGGCAGCATTACATCAATGAGTGCTTTATTTATTATGCAAATCTTCTCTAATGCGGCTACAGCTGAAGCTAACACAGTAGCCAATCTTTGCTGATGATGCAGAAGCAGAAATAATCAGAAGTGCCTTTTTTGTTCAGGTAATTCCTGGTTCGGAAGTTTTTTCTAGTGTATTTTTTTTTCATTTGTTTGTTTCCGTTTCAACAAGCTAGGCGGCTATTTGGCTCACTGCCATGACACTCCTTGCCATCTGAGCTGGTTTTTCCTCAGAAATGCTGCCTGGGACACCGACTTAGAATTACGACACAAAACCTCAACAAAGCCCAATTGTTCGCCAGACGTTTTTCTGTGTGACTTTACGCTCTATGCAGAAGAATGCTACAACGCTTCACATTAGCCATCAGATTTACAAAAATACAGCAGTGAGATGGGAAAGACCAGCTCAGATCCAACGATGCTGCAGAGAACTACCAGATATCTCCTGTCTCTGTCTTCCTAACCTGACTTTAAAGCTCACATTCAGCTAAGTTGTAGTTAATCTCCTGCACATGAAATCTACTAGTTATGTGCCCAAATGAGTTGCCCTCTATAACTATGTAACAAAGACAAAACTATTTATATCAACAGCAACCTACACATGAAGGCTAGGAAGATAAAAATGTTTTCCATTTACATCACCATATTTTATTTTCATTATTACCACATTCTTCTGATGGCTCAAAACTTCACTTTGAGGGTTAACAGGCATCGTAAAACTGGAACTATATTGAGTTCTCTGCATTCATTAGTGGTTTAAAAACTAAATTAACCTTGATGGTGTATTTGTAGGAGACCGATAACATCTTTCCCCAGAGATAAAAAAAATACTGATTAAGCAACAGGGCACGTCCAGGAATCTAGATAAGGGGAAAAACTTCCTCCTAACATCTCCAAAGATAAGACATGCATAAGCTGCAACTACTTAGTGTTAGAAGTACATTACAGGTTCATCCCAAATACGTTTTAATGATTTGCAGTGTTTACAGTCATTCATGCTAGATTTGAATAGAAAAAGAGTTTCTCATCATGTGTTGCAAAGTTACTAATTTTTGTGACACTAAGGATTTGTTTCAGGTGAGTCTGCAGCATAATATCTGAATCCAGTCAATCTTTCTTGCAACTCCAGATGGAAAGCAGGGACAGGAATCTGTGGCAACTGAGAGGGGAAACTAAACTAGCATAACACCATATTATATTAATATTAATAGTTCTACCATTTAGTTTAAAAAAAATGTACAGATGTTATCTAGTATACTGCTCATTCCTGATACACCTAAATAAATGTAAGTCATTATCTGAAAGGATTTTATCTTCAAGTGAGACTAAAAAGATTAAATTGGGACTTGCCATATCGGAGGTGCTCTCCAGGAGGAAATTGATGGCTCTGCTGACATCCTCATTACAGTCATGAAGCGCCACCATGCACTCATCTTGGTTCTTCCCAGTCACTTCCATCAACTGAGAAGGCAACAAAAATATTAGCTGCATCTCTGTCTGAACAAAACTTCATAACAAAGATGTATGACGAGGTGAGGATGACAAGATTATGCCATTTGGTAAATATCCACGTGTGCTCCACCTGGTTAACTTTATCCTCAAAATCAGCATCGTTCTTGTCGTAGATCATCTGGGCAAGTCGGATCTGCTCCGCAGTAGCCTGTAAACACGGTAAGTCATAACGGAGTTAAACAAAATATGCGCAAAACATGCAGGAAACTTATAGCTGAACTGGAAAAAACACGCCATATTGTCCTTAAAAACATCTGTTTGCTCTGTAGCTGCAGTCAAAACAACAAGAAAAAAATCTTTTCAACACTGATCACTGCATAATGTGTGCATTGTAGTTGTGTTGGCAATGTGGTCATGTGTCCATTAGCATTTTGTTTAGATCCGTGCGGCTGCAGTGTCTCACCTGTATTTGTTTCTGTGGTTGTGATGTGTGAGTTACAGCTGGCAGCGCTTTCTCCCGAGGGCCCCGGGCCTTGTCGCTGCCCAGCGAGCTCATCATATACAGTATATACAAAACTCTGTATGTACAAAATAGAAAAACCTATGAAAGAAAAACATGAAAGGATGAGTGAAATCAACTGACAAAGTCATTAGCACCCCGCCTACATTGCTGTTTACAATAGAGCTATTATAGTTTCGCTCATGTGTGCAGAGAACTTATGAGTACTTATGTTTTAAGCACAGCAATGCCTTAATGCCAAATAATGAATTCTGGCTTTGCAGAATCTGTAAGTCACACAGTTGGCCTGGTGACACAACAGCTTTACTTAAAATCTGGGTCAAGGAGGAAGAACAAGCCGGTGTCCTCTTACAAACAACACAGACCAGAGTGTGCGACACAGAACAAATACGACACACCCGGAGCCAAAATTCAATCTTGTTGCTGCAGAAGAGTTTTCATGCATGCTCTATGAAATTAAAAATGCACTCAAATAATCTGTGTTTAACACCACAGTCCTACAAAATGTACATATCCATGCAATTTAGGAGAAACACCACAAAAAGTTTGTTATTTACTAGTAAATATTTCAAACTGAAAACATTGTCACAACAAACACTGGCCTGTAGTTTCATTTAAAAGAAAGTTTATTTTATAGCCAATTGATCTGCACAATAATTGTAATTGCGGACTCGGAGTGTGGTGTCCATCACTAGAAAAATAACTTTTGCATTGAACCATTTGAGGCATGTCAGAGAACATTTTTTTGTCAGAGAACAATAGCGTCCAGCTTTAAGCGACTGCGTGACGTAAGCAAACGCAAACGTTGCCATTGGCTGCTGAACCGAACAAAGCTACGACGCACACAAGCTTTAAAGCTTTAACACATTTTTAGTAAAACGTATTTACATGTGACATCTTACATATATGTATGTATACATTTTTATTAATGACTCTGAGGCTGCATCCACATTTTATACTTAAAATATACACATACATAAACGAGTATCGATGGTCTTCCACAAACAATAACAGAACATTAATTGAACACCGAAATCTCAGTTATCCCTTTAATTTCAGCATTAAAATTAATAAATACGTTAAACCACATCAAATATTTAATTATTACGAAATTCTTCTGATAGCAAGTGGTAAACTGTTTCTGAATCGTTTATTATTGAATTAATAAAAGAAGCGGAGTTTTGTTTTGAATCAATGCTAATGTTAGCCTGTTGTTGTTATGCTACTTTTTCTTTCAGTCTTGGTGCCGAACATTGGTCTTTTTAAAAATGTGCCATTATTGTAACACCTTATTTGTTGTCGCTGTGACTGAGTTTGTGTTATTGATACTACGGTCTCCTTTGTCCTCGCTAGCATTTTCTGCTACAGTTGACGCTGTGGTGGCGATCCTGAACAAACGATGCGGTGGAAATGAAGCTAGCTAACGATGCTATCTAAATCTGATCCAAGTTGATAGCCAACGGCCATAAAACTCTCTTGCGAAAGTATTTAAGGTATTTAGAATAACGCAGTAATTTAACTACAGTTGCAGTTAAATAAAACAAATAATAAAAATTTTGAGTAAATGCTTATCAGCTAACAATAAAGGTGTATCACATCTATACAAAAAGAGGCCTCGCAGCGCACAATCCCATCCCGACATTGCTCGCCGGGAATCAAGACAACAGAAAAATTGCGAAAAACATTCTTCAAATTCGAGTGCAAGCGGAACAAATGAGTATGTCACTAACTGTTTCCCCGAACACGGAGTTAACTATAATGTTGACAGGAAGCGAAATACTCAAAGTAAAGTTGAATAAGATTAGAAAAATGTGTGTTTTTATTACCTGCTAACACGCTTCACTCGGCCAGCAGCAGACAAGATGGTCACGTGACACGCGCTGCCGCGGTGGATGCTCATCTCAGGTCAAACCAGTGACTGTAAAATAAACGCTTCTCACCGGAGTTTGCGCTCATTTATACCATTAACGACGCTAAAACTCTTTGAATGCGCATCTTTAACCCTAAACTTTTTATTGGTCTTGCTGATGGAAAAGATATAAACTACGTAACCTTGTGATAAACCGAAGGGAAGCTTCATTCTGGATAAACACAAAATGTTACATTAATATACATTTTATTTGTATTATTTACTCATTTTAAAGAATTATATTTTCCCCCAGATGTTAATATCTTACAATATCCTGTTTCAGTCATTTGTAAAAACATTCACAGGTGTGTATAAAAAAAACTGTATGACCAAGTAGACATATTAATCCACACTTTCCCATATACATCAAATGTATGCAATTGTCCTTCTGCATTTTACACATACATATACACATTTATTTAGAAAATACACTTCAAAGTGTTGGTTATTTGTTCAATAAGTGGTCAGAATAGTTTTTTGTTTTGATTTTTCCCCAAACATCATTAAAACTGGATAAAAGTTCCATGTAGAAAAGGAAAACTATGATCACCTGTGGCAGTCTTTCACAGAAAGACTTGAGGAAGGCAAAACCCCAAACTTAAACCTATCCTGCCTCAACTAAACAAGGATTCACTCGCTCCTTGGTATAAAGAAAATGGGGAAATAACTGTGACAAGTTGTCCAAATGTTCTTACATCCTTTCAGAAGATCAAACTGAGCTGCTACAATTTTTTTCCCCAGTTTCTGTGGAGGGGGTTCAGTCCAGTGATTAAAAGCTCCTTGATCTATTAATCATCATATGACACCTAATTCATAACAAAAAACTTGGGATAAAGTCTCTAGTAACACCAGAATGGTTTCAGATGAGAGGAAAAATAACAGAACGGGAGAACAAGCGTTGGTCAAACAGATAACAACCCGAACCAACCAAATGGATGACAGGAAGAGGGAAAAAATAAATACAAACAAAACTTTGAATATCAGCAGGGATATAAACCTGTCAAATCACAATCCAAAAACTTTTTTTTTCTTTTTAGATTAAGTTGTAGCAGAGCAACAACACTGCATCAATCGCTCTTAATGTTTCATCATTACATCATCTCAGCATAAAATGAACAAAGTCTCATTTTAATCTGCTTCCTTGTTTTACTTCAGGCGGAAGAAAAGAGAAGTCCTTTCTGATTGTTTCCGGCCGTCCGGCCAGTGCGGATTCTTTATCGAATGTTGAAATGTACTCCGGTTCAGTCCTTCAGCATAGATCGTCTCTTCAGTCCTCTCCTCCTTTCTTTTATTGCCATCCATATTAGTGAAAAAATGAAAATGAATACTTGGGAGGAAATTCCACAAGCTTTTCACATGGACGCTCATATCACAGAGGAAGCAGCAGTTAGCTCTACTCTTGCATACAAAAACAAGCTAGCAAAAGACACAGCCTATTCCCTGCAGGTTGGATGTCCATGTATGAATGGTACGAACATTTATACCTTTATTCTTAATGATTTTGCAAAACTCTTGTGAGATTCCAAGTGGGAGACTGTGCAGCTCTTTAAATTATTGTTTGTACATTTTATATATAAAACCAAAGAGAAGCTGAAGTGAAAGATACTAAAAGGACCATTTTAGGAGAAGGGATAGTGTGAACGTAGATACAAATATACACAGCAACGATACTGTAAGTGATGAGAGATCTTGCTCCTGAGTCAGCAATCGAGCAAATCAGCGGGAATATGTTGAGCAAGAGCGATAAAGACAGATGTGGATGCGCTTGTGGAAGGGGAGGGATGGAGGGACTGGGTGGGTGAAGGTCTGGGTGAGTAAGTAGTGACAGTGACGGAGATAAATGAGAGGCTAGCTCCACAATCCTGCGTAGTTGCCATGAAGGCCAGAACACAGCGGCCCACCGGCTACAAAGAGCTTGGTGCCGGAGTCGTCATAGCAGTGGGTGTAGACGGCGTTGGGGAAGGAATGAATATCTGAGAAGTAACTCCTCCACGTCTCATCGTGATTCTGAAAGCAGAGCAGAAATGTGAGACTACAGGGACAGCAGGACAAACAAGAAATTACGTCCGCATATGTCCTACATTTTAATAACAGCTAAAAATAATGAAGACAGAAGAAAAGTGCACACCAGCCAGCCTTTCCCTGTAGTGAGCTTGAGGATGCCGTCTCCAGAGCACTTCCGATGAGCACCAGGAGGATTGAAAGGGTTCTCCAGGAATCTCTGGGCCCTGATGTCATAGAAGAGAAGAGAACCGTGGCCGGTACCCACTGTGACGATGTGCTCATAGAAACTCACGGAGCGGATCCCTGCATCAAAGGGACACAAATGTTTGTGAAAGACATGGTGGTTGCCATGGCAGTGGTGGCGTCCGCCTCATTATTTTGATGCATTTGAGGCAGTTTGGTTCGCCATCACTGATTAAAAAATGCATTTGGAAATACAGCAGCAGAGTTTGAAGGAAAATTTCTGAACCTGTTTGTAGAAAAATATCAAGATAAGGTGGATCAAAAAGCATTAAAAACAACATTTAACACAAAAGCTACTAAAGAATAGAAGAAAACTCCAATGTCCCCGACTCTCAGAGACAGCAGCTTCATTCTTATTAATGAAACCCAACTGATCATCAGTTACTGCAGGGATTTGCAACTAACCTCGGAGCAAAGGCTCACACTGTGGGAGGATCCATTTTATTTATGAAATTAGTGATGCATTATTAATTCATTTACATTTTAAATAAAGCTGTATTTTTACATTTAATAGATTTTTATTTTTCCTATTTTAAAAAGTTAGGATTTTAGCTCAAATTCAAACAAAAATATAAAATAAATGCAACAGAATTATGTATGAACAACATGAAAAATACAATAACCTTGTTGCGTTGTAAATTTATCCTTGAACATGGAGTGTCGCAGATATTATGGTTTTGCTTCGACCGCCGCAGCATTTTCCGCTGACGGATATCCTTTGTGTGAACTCAATAACTCGAACACTTTTTAATATTGGATTTTGATACCGAGTATACCTGTTTAGGTCCCCAAGGGGACGACCTGGCTCGAATTTCACAATTTTGGGATCTATGGTTTCTGTTCTTTAACCTTTTGACTCTCAAAATGCTCAGCGATCCAAAAGTCTCAGTTTCCAACAGCAACGTAGCATCTGCCTAGGGGCGTGTTAATTGATTCTCATATCAATTCCTAATGATTGATCCATAAACCGTGTGAAGAAATGAAAACAATTAACATGGTGTTAGAAAGTAGCATTGTTAGCCTAGTCCAGGTTTTGAAAATGCACAAAACATTTCAGGTTGCAAAATGAAACCATTTTGGGTTCAGAAAACATCAACCGAACGCTGAGCTTGATGAAAGCAAAGCGATTTGCAAGGTAAGCGCCCGTACACCATTTTATGTTCTGAGTTGTGTAGAAACGGCCGGCGTTCGTCATCATTTTTATTACTCGCCTTGACTGCTGCTTGGGGTAGAAGGACAACACAGTCAAAATCTCAACATCTGTTGTTTCTGGTTTCAAAATAAAAGTTCCGTCTAAGGTTGTTAACCCAAATATCACATTCTATCGTTGAAAACAAGGCTTCAGGCGGCTAATTAAGAAACTGCATTATGTTATAGTGTCTCGCAAACATCCCTCTGAAAAAGCCACTCCTAACATTTAGTCAGTAAAAGAAAAAGCTTACAAATTAAGCTTCAGTCAGCAGAGAAGGTGGGCATTACAAGTGATACCTGGTCGACATCTGTGGCTACGGGATCTTCCATTAGTGTGACACACTACATGTACTAAGACATGAATCTCCTCATATGTACTATAAACCACAGAAGTCATCTTTAACTTCTGACATTTCATGAATTTTTTTGTTGAATGTCATTATAATACTAGTATTAATGTTTCAGAACTATATACACATATAACTTAACAAAAAAACAAAGATTTTAATAAAACTGAACAAAAATCCAAATCTAATCAGAAAAGATCAGATTGAATCGTGAAAATAGATTCTAAATCTTGAGAATCAGAATTGAATGGATTATTGAAATCTGAATAAATACCCTACATCTGCCACAGTCGCCCATTCTGTTTCGCTGCAGACGCTGTTCAAGTCTTCTCTGAAAAGGCATGACGTCACGTAACCCCCTCATGGTTCAAGCATCAAACATCCACCATAAAAGGATCAGAATAAGTGTTTACATTAGGGCTGCAACAATTAGTCGACATAAGCGACAATGTCGACGCTAATTTCTAAAGTCAACGCATTGTATGCTTGGACATTTACCGCAATTTTCTTATGACCACTGTTACTTGGGCAGACACTAGGTGGCGGTAATGCATTTTCTGTTAGTTGCCAACTGCCATTAAACTCCAAAGAAGAACAAGTAGAAGATGCATTCGATGAAAACAGAGACACAAACGATGGCGGAAAGTCAAACTGAAGCGGAGAAAAGGATAAGATCAAAACATTCAAAGGTGTTTGACTAATCGACAAAATAATAGCTGACTAATTGACTACCAAAATAATCATTAGTCGCAGCCCTAGTTTACATCCTTATTTTTGCCGACTGATCTGCTCATGAACAAGTTTAAACCACCCCTCTCAATGCCATCGGATCAGCTGTGGTGTTTACATAACACGTTTTATTCTGATTGGATGTTGGATCAGTTAAAAGTGCTCCATGTAAACACAGATGCAAACGTCGTTAGTAGATATTGTAAAGGTCAACCGTCCTCTGCTTATGTTTCTAATGAACTTTAGAAAAACTGAACGCATGTCTTACCGCTTCCTCTTTCTCTGGAATTAACAGACTTGATGCTGTTTGTTGGCTGCCGTGGGTCCAGGAAGGAAACGTGGGCCTGAGAACCTACAGCATACACCGACCAGTCCTGTCCATAAGCTAAACACACATTCTCTTTGCAGTGAGGCAGCTTGGTGGACAGTATCTGGAAAGATGGACACAACATGTCAACTGGTCAGAAGTCTAGCTAATCACTTTGAATAAACTTTAACAGCTGCAGAATTTAAGAAAAATTCAATGTTTAATGCAAACTAGAAAAAAAGTTGAAAAAATAAAGAATGACGAGCTGTCGTACTGCATATAATAAAGTAAATTAGTTTAGTAAGAGCAGAATAAAGCCACATTTTATTTGTTCATGTAGTGTACCTTGCACAGGTTATGCTCTGCTTTCCAGAGGTGGAAATAACCATCCAAGGACACGGCACCAAGTTCCTGGAAAAAACCAAATCAAGGGAAGCAACACAGATTCTCCATCTTTAGATTATTACTGATAATAGCTTATAAAAGCGAGGGAGAAAAAAAAGCTGCTTCTAGATAACTGTTGCATGGAGCTAAGTCTTACTTTATGGCTGTTGTTGAAGGCCAGGGCACGGACTTTACAGTTGTATGGGTTAGTGTACTCCTTAGGGATATCCTTGAGTGCTCGGTGGGAGATGTGGGCATATGACGGTACCGTCTGGTCATTCTGACTGCTCTGAACCTGGTTCATTACATCTTCTGTAACCTCCCACAAGCCCATAGAGCCATCTCTGGACCCTGTGAATAAAATGCAGGTTAAGCCAGGCATATAGCCTTTCCATGTATATAAAAATGATAATACTGTGAAATAATTACAGGAGTGACAGTGACTTGTAGGAAAGCGTCCACAGCTTGCGGTGCAAACTTACCCGATACTGCCATGTTGTCACTGATCCATGCAATCGAAAAAATCCAGTCATTGTGACCATCCTGGAAGAAACGTTTACAAAAATATCTTATTTCAGATCATTTCATTTTTACACTTATCACAAAAGTATATTCTTCTGGTAGAAATACTGAAAAATACATTATCATTACACAAAGCTTAAGCCATTATCAAAATATAAATGACAAAATTCTTCTGGGTGAAATTTGTCACCTGCACGGGTAGATATTCAACATAAATGACCTCCAGTAAATCTGTTTTGATGATTCCAGTTCAAATGGATTTAATTATTCATTCTGTTTTATTATTCAGATGAAACAAGGAAGGCTGCAAGCTGGAGGATGGATATGTACAAGCGCTCCACTTTTAGAAACTTCAGCTGCATTTCAACCAACAGTTGAATGCAGCTGCCAGAGCAACTTGTTCATCAGTTATATGCTGATGGAAATCAATCTGTGCGCATGATGGGTACACTCATGCCTCTCAGGTGTTATTTTGGCTATGACATAAATTTATATTGGTTTTGCAAACTGGTTTAACAAACCTGAGCTGGACACTTAAAATAAACTAGTTTATTATTAATCTTATGCTTTACATCTGGGATTTCCATGCTGGGCCATCATTTTAAAAAAATGAGCCCACAATGAGCAAGAGATGGATTAGAGCAGGCGTGTCCAGCTCTGGTCCTGGAGGGCCACAATCCTGCAGACTTATAATGTATCCCTGCTCCAACACACCTGACTCGACTCGACAGTGTTCAAAACTTTTTATGGTGTTGGATCCATTTAATTAGAATAATGTTGAAGCATGGATACATTAAAAATCTGCAGGACCGCAACCTTCAAGGACCAACTTTGGACACCCCTGGATTGCATTTCGGGACAGGTCAAACACTTACGTCTCCAACACAAACCGGGTCCAGTGTTGGGAGCTGGTAGATGGCTAGGCTGTTGGGGTTGTCGCCTCCAGTGGCAAGCAGTGTTCTTGAGGGGTTGAGTTCAATCGCATGAATCCCACAACTCTGTTGGTCAAACCGGGTGCGAGAGCTGCCTGTTTGGTTGTAAATCTGACCCGTCACCAAGGTGCTGACCACCCCGGAGCCTCCATCATGACACTCCCTGTCCTTCAACATTGGGATGCGTGTTATCTGTCCGGTTAGGACATCAACGACGAAGAGCTGTAAATAAAAAGGAAGAACAAGCTGGTTTAACCAAAAACACCAGTACAGATAATCGGATCCACTAATCTGTCTATGAAAACTTGCTGAACATCTGCATGACAGATAAAAAATTAATTAACATTAATAATAGTCAGAATAATAATAAAAAAAAAGAATATTAGTTTCAATTTACAGGAAAACTTAAATCCACTGTCTCTAAAAATAAGACACCTCCTGGATGATTAACTTTTAACTCTGATTCCAGTACATGGCTGCACTCCACTAAATGACAAATGAAGAAAAGAGTCAGACATAAACTCCCTTTGCATGGCTGTACAATTTATATAGTTTAGCTGAATATAACACCACTTTGCGTTAGAATAAAAAGTGCCCCAAGACACACAACCCCATCCCAACGAGCCTTGCAGACGTTGTTGACTTGAAGCACACAGAAATCCCAGAAAGTCACTGAAAATTCTGCATTTTTTGTTTAATTTCCAGACAAATCCTTTCGGAAAACCCTGCTGAAGTCTGTGAAATTTCATTATCCCCCCCCCCCCCTTTTAATGATTATTCTAAAAATAAATATAAACATAGAGTCACACATTGTGTGCTGTTTTAATGAAATATAACAAGTTTGCAACAAAAGCAGAAATCTGACCGTGTTGCACTTTGTTCCGCACACCACCTGCCGATGGTTGAGCCACTGCGAAGCAAACACCTTGTTGAGGCGTCCCAGAGAAAACTCCCTCTCCTTGAGGATCCCAGGCAGCCGGCCTGCTGCAAAGCCACGCAGGCTTCGCTGAAGCCGCAACTCATGCTGCTGCTGAGGTCTGAACTCCCGACCCCGGAGGGCACACACCACGGAGCGCCGACTGCACCACCACTGATGGGCATGGCGTGATGAACAAGAAACACGGCTCCGCTTGTGTGGCGCCTGACACCAGCCCACCTGCGGAGTCAGGTGCGAAAGCAGAAACGTTTTACAAGGTTAAAATCAATTCAGCAGTAATCAAATCTAATGTTTTACGGTTAAACTGGGCCTTATTAGCTAATTTGCAAAAAAAACAACAACACATTACTTGTCTACATAAATACATAAGTAGTATTAAATTAATAGGATTCAACTGAAGTATCTAATTATCTTTTTGTATTAATCCTAATCAATATTTTATTTATTACAAAATATATCCTGTGTAATATTTATCCCCCAGAGTAGCACTGACACATTGTTTAGATCATAAAAAGACATACATGTGCTGTGTCATGACATTGATGCTTTATGAGACTCATTCAACTAAAAAACAGGAAACCTCTAACTGCAGCATCAGCAACTAGAGGCAAAACTTTCTCAGACTGATTAAATACATACTGATTGACTCATTCATAAAAATCTTTACTTCTCAATACTAAGTGGCTTGTTACCAAATGTGGCTTGTGGCCAAATAAATTAAAACTTTGACTTGTACTTAAAAGTGCTACTAACATTTTACAACTTTCAAAACAAAGCAGCTTCAACACCTTTCATTCCAGGTCATTTCCTTACCTTAAGATTTTGCTTTGACTTATTATATGTTTGACTTATTATATATATTTATGGTCATTAAAGTGATCATTATTCCAATTTGTTAGACTATTTAAATGAAATGTGAACCCTAACTTATCAAACAGGTAAGTGATAAAGCTTTTCCTGCTGTATGTAACTGAAGAAAGTTTCCATTTTATTCTAATATTTTAGGAATATGTAATTAATTTACAAAAAACATTTGCAAACCCATGATACATTATGTAACAGTATTGGGAGACAAAAATGTTTATTATTCTGCAGATCTGAGTATGGTCTGTTTTTACTGCATTCCTTCATTTTTTTTAAAACATAGTTTATTATGTTGATCTGATTAATATTAATTGTAGTTTCATTCTAATGCTAAAGTAAAGCAGGTCAAACATATGTTTACACAAAACCGGAGATTCTGTCATTTAACAGAAAATTTGTTGTGTCTGAACTGAAGATTTTTTTTAATGACGCCATATTAATAACTGGGAGCAAACCAGTTACCGATTTAGAACCAGTGTTGACGTTGGACAGATGTCTGTCACATCAATTAGCTACATGAATTACATTTCCGTTATCAGTTAAGGTTATTGTACTTACGGATAGTAATGTCAGGACCCATATCAAGCAAATAATTACCTGCTATATCATGTTGCAAAAAAAAATCAGACAGCTTGAACATATTTATGCTAAACAATAGCGCTAGTAAGATCAAATAACTAACCCTTTGGCTAACGTTAGCAATTATATTTTAACGGATTGCCGTTGGCTAAAATGCCGTGCTAACCCTGTCGAGTTGCGATTTAAAGAGAAAAATTCACTATATTTAAACACAAACATACTATTTACCGTAACTGTAAAGCAAACATTGAACAGGTAAATATAGTTAATGCCCTGACGCCAACATGGGGTATTAAGAGTTATCTCGAGGTAGCATAGTGCTAGTTAGCATGCTAAAACAACCGGTTTCCGCCTACCTGTTGTTGCTCCTTGGGCTCCCCTGTCTTCCTTTTCCTGCTAACTGTTTTTCTCGCCATAATCTGACACACACAGTTCCCTCACCCACATGGAGGGTAAAAGTGACGCTGGACACTGGATCATATAATGGCGATATGCTATTTTGTTCCTTGGCCCTCACTGGCAGTGTCCGACGAAGAGGAAGGGCGACCACATACGGTTGAGATTGGTCAGTCGCAAGCTAAGATTAAGTTAGCTTACTCTCCCCGCCTCCTGAATAAAACAATATTTCTGCTGTGGAAACGATGCCGTTTCGACACACTCGGTAGCCAAAATCTAGGGGTTCCCACTCGTTTCTTCTTGCCAAGTCGCGTCAGCAGCAACGGCAAAAGCATTGAGCAGTGCGCAGCCGCACTCAAATTAAACATCAACAAAAACAAGGTCGTACGTGAACGGGAGCGTCATACGTCCTCGTTCACGCTAATTCCATGACACGTGATCAAATTCTTTTTTTAAGTCAATGACAAAATAAGTAATGTTTAATTCATTTATAAATATACACTACATGAGTGCAATCAAAGGATCTGTAGAAAAAGTTTTTACTGTTTACAAAATGAATGCTTACACAAATCCACTGAGGTTTACATGCTTTCATGATCCTATTAATGTTAATGTTATAGATTTTATGCAGTTAAAACCTTTTGTGACGTAATCTTTAAAACATAAATTGATCTAACAGTGGTCCTCCTGAAGTAAACAGAGGGGCTGTATGTTGAATTGCATAAAGACTAAGGTATTTTTAAAGAAATCTGAGCTCACAGATGTTGAAAACTATGAAAAACATCAGGTCATATCTGTAAATATTTGTTAAACACGACTTTGCATCTTTCTCAGTTCACAGATTTCAGCAAAACGGCTGCATATGGCCTCCGCTGTGTTGCTTATGGGCCTTTGTTTTCTGCAGGCTTGGCCTCACAGCTGGATGTTTCCAGTTGCTGATGACAATACCTTTAAGGACAAATAGGTTTTGTTGTCATCTTTTAAGTCCAACAAAAAAGAAACAAAACAGGAAAAAAAGGAGAAAGCACACATTTGCACATGAAGTGACCTGTCCTCAGAAAAAGAGCTGAACTTATCTCAGCTCCATGTGCCACTTTAATAGTATCATAGTTGAGATAAAAATTAGGACAAATTTTAAAAAAGCAGCAACAACCACAAGTCGCACAACTTGCAAGATGACACATTTAATCATGTGAGGTTTCCACATAACTCACTGGGAAACTGAACATTTGGTAATTAAGGGTTTAGGTAAATCCACTGAGCTCATTAACCTTACCATTTCATTAAAACAATTCAAATGAATTAGTTAAGCTGACCACTTAATTTTTAATGTACCACTTAAAGTG
This sequence comes from Pseudomugil tenellus, assembly GCA_037177515.1. Taxonomy (NCBI): domain Eukaryota; kingdom Metazoa; phylum Chordata; class Actinopteri; order Atheriniformes; family Pseudomugilidae; genus Pseudomugil; species Pseudomugil tenellus. Next base: position 28,643,936 of record JBAMHX010000004.1, read on the forward strand.
CTACATGAACAATTATTCCAAGATAACAATAATTGTGCTCTACTAATTCAGTGGTTCTTGAACGTTTTGAACCACAAACCCCCACAATGCCATACATGTGCGCATGTAGCCTGAATGCCGAAACTCAGTATCTGTCACAGAGAATATGCCAAATTAAGATTTTGAGAATAGCATCAGTGATAACTTTGTTGGTTATGCTTCAATGTGTTAAAAAGGTGATAATTTAACAGATTTTTAAAAATGTGTTATTAGTTTAAATTTGACAGCCCTGATAAAAATATCAAACCCATATATATATATATATAAAAGAGTGATCTTGCCACCCCATCTTGAAATGACAAGTCAGATCGGAAACATGAGGAATGATCATCAATTACGGGTGGTTTAGAAAAACGTACTGCAATTAGTCCAACTCATCACTGCCAGGAGTTGAGAAAAGATATCAGCTTACTTTGCTGCACTTTATTCAAACTCCGAAGCATCACTTGAATTTTTTTAATGTAAGTTAAGTAAACCTTGGTTCTTAGACGCAGAAAATCTAAAGGAAAAAAATTACATGAAATTTGAATGTCATGTTTAATCATCTGCACCAGGAATGCAAATTCTACAAAGACCAGAAAAATAGCTCAATTTGACTGGAGGGCAAATCTGACACAAATATTTGTGTGCATGTATGTTGGGAAGTTCATTTATTGTAATTGTAACTCTTTAGTTCATACTCTGCAAACAATGTTATTTTTTATTTGCTGTCCAACAAGTACAACAAATTGGCAAATAAACAGTTTCACTGGTTTGTCCTGAAACTGGCTGGTGGTTAGAAAAGCTTTGTTTGCAATGGAATAGTGGAACAAAGTACAAGACCTATCCGGAGGGGGGAGGGGGGGCCAGTTTTCAGTCACATTTAACCTATTTTAACTCTTAATCTGTTATCATGGCTCTCACAATCTCCTGCGAAACTCTTTGCTCCTGGTGCAACTGTGCAGACATGCTGCATGAACCAAACTCAGGAGGTCCATTATCACACACTAGAGAAAATAAAAAAGATCTTAACCCTCCCTCTCACCAACTGCATCCAATCAAAATCTAGAAAATTAAGACTTAAAAAATCTATTTAGGTCTGTGAAGATGTTAACGAAAGTACAACCAAGACAAAGAAAAAGAATGGACAACCAACCACCCAAAGTTCAATCAGAGAATGAATGACAGAAATCACTTAAATTAAACTTTCACTACTTTATGCCAAATTTCCAGCAAGGCTCCAACACCATTCTGTTTCTTCAAACAGTTATTTGAGGCTCAAAGTGCCAGTCAACAGTCACACAACATGAAATGTCTATTGCACTGTGGTGCGGCTGCAAAAACAACCCTCAATTATCTTTTTTTTTAAACCATTCACACTTTTCCATTCTGCAAACAAACGCTCATCATGACAGTTTACAGCATCACATCTGTAAATTAACATATCTTACATGATCGTTTTAAACGCTTTATTCTTAAATCAAAGTGTCAGTGTACTATTTTAAATAAATGTGACTTATGAAAGGTGTCTGCCTGTGCAGTATGTGACAAACCAGTGACAACGGGTCATGGGATATTTCTATATTTCTCAGAGGAACTTTTCCCAACCCCCCCTCCCCACTGTTGCAGGCTATTCCAGTGCAGGTTGAAGAGTACAGTCGGTACTCGTACTCGGAGTTATAATGACTAACATCTTATTATGCAATCCCTAAAACAGAAAGCAAAGAAATGCAATCTTTACACTGACATGAAAAAAGTGCTGAAAATGAAAAGAAAAAGAAAGACATGAATGAATGAAAGCAGAAAGTAGAACAGAAATAGATTCAGGGCACAACAGCTCAGAGGGCACTTCTTGAGAGTCAGCTCTGTCTGCTGGCTGTGCCTTTTATGCAGGTTCAGTTTGAGAGCCTCCTCTTGGTTCCCAATCCCAGCCAGCATTTACTCAGTGAGCAGTAGAAGATGGCAGCTTAGTCATTTAGGAGGTTCTGAAGTTCATACTGATTTCCACGGATGTGCGCAGAGCCTGTCACAAGCTCCTATCCAACCAGTTTACTGAGACCTCACCTGCTTTTTGATAAACACTTCCAAGGGGAAGCAAATCAGCACAGCATCCAAATGCCGCAGCTAAACTCATCCGGTTTCTCCGTCCTGGAATCGGTCATGTTCTCGAATAAGATAGCAGTACCAAGTCCCAGAACAACCATGAAGTATTGCCAGTTTAGCTCCCTCCAATCTAGGCACACAATTTATTTTAGAAGTGCTGAGACACAATATGTTTTAGCACAGAGAGAAATAAGTCTCCCAGCTGTCCCTTCCTACAGCCAAGGCAAGAGCAGGGCATGTTGAGAAAAAGTACGCAGGGGGAAAGGGGCTGTTGGGTGTAACAGGAGGTATGGCCTGGTTAGAGCTTTGGGTAGCTGACTAGCTTGGCTCAGCTAGCCGTGGCACGGGCCATCAGATCCTCCAGAGCTTTGTCCTGATCATTGTTGTGGACTAACAGCACTTCTTTGATAGCATCTCGCTCAAATCCCATTTCACCAAATCTTGACATGAGCTCAAGAAACTGCAAAGCCTGGAGAGGATGAAGGGGAAATAAAAATCAGCAAAAGCTAAATCAATGATCAATTAATCAAATCTACAAACTTCTCTGAATTAAATACCAAACATTTAAACACTACGCTCTTGAATGTTTTTTACCATAAGTACAGAGAGCTTGCCTTAAAAATGTACAAACCTTTTCCTCTGAACACTGGTACATCTCTAAACATTCTTCCACTGCGCCTGCATCGAAGCCTCGCTCGCACAGACGGCCATGAACAAACAAATAATCCAGGACCTTGGACAGACAATAAGTGAAGGTTAACCATCTGTTTCATAAAAACACATTCTTAGCCACCATGCTTCTCATATAAATGAAAATAAAAACACAACACAACAAAAAGTTTCTTTTAAGGAGATCAAACTAATAATAACACCCTCATGTGAAAAACATGTAATGTTTTTACATTTTACTGACTCCAATAAAAATCAGCACATAAATTGGTCCAAATTGCGTCTGTAAAGGCGTGGGGTGGTGTCTTCTTCCCCTTATCCGGGGTCGGGTTGCGGGGGCAGCAGCCTAAGGAGGGAAGCCCAAACTTCCCTCTCCCCAGCCACATCTGCC
>JBAMHX010000004.1:28655056-28668228 GCA_037177515.1 Pseudomugil tenellus
ATTGCTTTGTTTTGGTAGTCCTATCCAAATCCCGCGTGATTTCGCCGAAATCGCGCGATAACTCGCGTCAAAACACCTTCTGTAACACCTTCTGTAACAAGATCACTCTGCTCAGATTATGGTTCAAAGCATTTACAAAGCTGAACGCTGAGCAATGGCAGGTGGTCACTGCTTATTACTTTGATTCAACTACATTTATGTGTCCCTAATGTTTAATATTTGAAATGCGTTTTAATCAGAACTCCCGTCAGTGTCTCATGATATTTGTGGCTTTTTCCTCCTCCTGTAAATGATGCACAAGAGTAAGAGTTCCGAAGTTGCTGTAGGTTGTTGATAATCCTATCTGTCAGTGGGGGCTGTGGTGGTGTTACACACATGCCCACGCCCGAGCCTGCAGCTATTTCGTCTTGATAAATATAAAATACAGCGAAAAGAAAAAACCTTAGCAGAACCGGAAGTCCCTCTGGTGATGTATGGTAAAAACCAGTTGGGAATTAGTGACAGCATCTCATTGGATTCTTCGCACGTTGGCTGAATGATTCGTGTCCGTACGTGTCTGTCGTTGCATGTTTGAAAGAATCCACCAGTCAGGTTGTGAGCATAGACAAGTCAATCAAAATGTAGCTTAAAGCATCATTATAATTTGATTTTAAAGGTGAAGATGATGTTATTTCTCGTGTCATTCCAGTTTGGATTTATTATTAGATATAGAAAAGATTTTTAGCTTTAATCTTATGATAAAGCCTGAGAAAAGTTGCTTTTTGTTGATGTTTTACTTCGTTTAGGTAAATGAATGCACTCTTCTGGGCAGCAAACGGTTATGGATTGACTTTTTAGTGATTGTATTTTTTTTCCCTCCACACAGAAGGTGCTCGGTCCGAACCCGGGCTCATGTCTGCAAACTGTGTTGACTTCTCTGTTTACTCCTACAGGCTCACATCAAGTTCCCAGTTGACTACCCTTACTCTCCACCTACCTTCCGCTTTCTCACCAAGATGTGGCACCCAAATATTTATGAGGTAAAACATGTTGACTTAATGCTGCATGACTTTGTGTTCGGCGAGCTTCATCCACATATTTTCAGTCCTGCTGGACTCGCTGGTCATCCGTTCCCTGCCGGTCGAGATGTGATTGCAACACTTCACTGATTGAAACCGCTGTTGTCATTAGAAACACTCTCGTACTTGAGCAGATGGATATTTTGGGGTGATTGGAGTGGGTTTGTGTAGGTGCTGCAGCTCACACACAAGGGGGGGGGGGCGAGATTTTTCTCGATCATTAGAAAACTAGATGAGTTTGTTGAAAGATGGGAGTAATTTTACGGACTTAGAAAACAGCAAGTGTCTCATAGTTTGGAGGCAAATGAGAAACTTTCATGTTTTCATATTTCATTGTGTTATTTGATCTTCCAGAATGGAGATGTGTGCATCTCTATCTTGCACCCCCCCGTTGATGACCCACAGAGCGGGGAGCTACCATCTGAGAGGTGGAACCCCACCCAGAATGTCAGGTCAGTCTGTTTGTCCCATTCTGTAGCAAAAGTACTATAGTTTTATTTGTTAGACTAAATACTTATTTAACATCTAACTACAGTAAACAATGAAAACGGCACGATCAGAGAGCTGAGGGTTAAAGGGGAACTTAAGTTATGTTCCTCCTGAAAAGTCTCTTTAGTTTCACTTAGTTTAATGACAAACGAGAACAGATTTGTTGTCTTCTGGGGGGGGCTGCATAATGTCCGAAACATGTCTCATCGCTTTGTTGTTTGGGGCTGAGCAACACAGCACCTTAACGTTTCTACCTATGTGCTGCTCTTGGTTCATTTTCTCCTTCAAAGCAGTTTGCTCCACTTCCTAATTTCTAGCTTAAATGTTTTTGGCACAGTTGCAGTGTGGGTAATGTAGTTTCCAGACGGTTCATGGTAAAATCTGTCAGCAAAAGGGAATAAAAATAAAGTCAAAGCATTAAGTGTCATCACACACAAACAGCATCTATGATGTAAATTTTAAATGTAAAAATGAAGATTTGCATCGCGTAACAGGTGAAACACGCCAAACCTTTGTTCTTTTTCACTCTGCTGCAGGGCTACTTTAAGAAATTCCTGTAAATTGAACAAGTCAGCAAATTGAAAAATAAGGGTAAAGTGCTGAGTCTCCGTTTAAAGAACAGAACAGACAGGATGTAGCTTCCAATTGAGCCACAAGGGGAACGAGGTGAAGTAACATCTCCGTGCTGTGAAACCGTTACCTCCGCGAAGGTGGCCATGCTTTCACTGGCGTTTCTGTTTTGTTTGTTAGCGACTCTACACTGAAAACTACCCTACCCTTTTTGTCAGAGAATGGGCTTTTGTTAAACTTCTTTAAATGTTGGGAGTGATCTGGACCACCGTCTGGATCCAGGAATCTTTTAAATGACTGTTTATCATAGTGAGATCGGGTCATTTGCAGTATCCTCCACAGGGTCAGGGTGCTTAGCCAAAAAATATAAGAGCAATTCCCAAAAGGTTTTACAAATATCAAAGATTGATCTGAATCCCAGCAGAACTCTGGGTACTTACATTAAGAACTGGAAAAAAAAAATCGAGGATGTTTTGGAATTATCATCACGGCAAGAAAGCAAATGAAGTTTTAAACATGCAACAAGCGCTGCAGTAGAACCACTACACTGCTGATTCATCATCAGTGAGTCTAAGAATCTGATTATGTATCCATATGAAACGAATGTGGGATTAGAACAGGCTGGAAATCTGTGTGTGGAAATGAGCTGCGTGGCAGAAGTCTGCGACCTCACCGTGTTTTTCTAGTTTATGGTGTATTTAAAAGAATCAGTGATGCGATCAGCTTTATTTGTATAGCGCCACTTCACAGCATCTCAGGACGCTTTACAGACACATCAGTTTGAGCCGATTCAGAATAAAAAGCCTCCATAAAGAAATGCTTTCAACCTTAACATGGATCCAGTCTCCCATCCTGAGCTGCATGCGGTGACCGTGGGAAGGCAAAACCTCCTGCAGAACCGGCTCAGGGAGGACAGCCATCTGCCTGGACTGGTTTGGGTGGAGAGGACAGGGAAGACGGATCATACGCTGCAGCTGTTATCCTGCAGAAAAGGGAGAAATATGTTAATGAAGGAAATACTGTCATATATTTATACATGGAAAATAAGCAGAGAAAGTAACAAAGTGCTCAGTGCATCATGGGATGTCCCCATGTGTAAAGACGGAAACTGTGTGATGTGTTCAGATCTCTTACTCCGAGTTAAAGCATCTGGATAAGCTGCTGATGTTTTGTCCTGCTGTTTGATAGAAATTGGATCTGTTTGGACCAGATTTAACACTTTCACATTTTCTTTTCCTGTGTTTTTCTCAGGACCATCCTTCTTAGTGTGATCTCTCTGCTCAACGAGCCAAACACCTTCTCTCCAGCCAATGTTGATGCCTCAGTTATGTTTCGCAAATGGAGGGACAGCAAAGGCAAAGATAAGGAGTACGCAGAGATTATCAGGTAACGTACCCGTACGGATGCCTTTACATCAGCCTTCCCTAAACACATCATTGTATGAATAAAAGAAATAGTCATTTTTAATGGACTAAAATCTAAACACTGATGTAGGCTATCTTGGGGGTGGGGGCTCGGGACACCTGCTTTATGCAATCAGCGCAGGTGTGTTCTTAACTCCATTTCTTTTTCAACAACAGGAAGCAGGTGATGTCAACAGCAGCAGAAGCGGAGCGCGACGGCGTCAAAGTGCCGACTACGCTGGCAGAGTACTGCGTGCAGACCCGGGTTCCCTCCCAGGACAGCAGCTCGGACCTTCTATACGACGACCTCTATGATGATGACATGGAGGAAGAAGACGAAGATGACGACGAGAGCGAGATGGAGTCCGTAGGTGAAGCCGGGGGCATGAGCAGCGTGGAGGAGGGTGGGACGTCCACTAGACGTTATGACAACCAGGACGACTCTGGCAATGAAGACTCGTGATGATCTGGATGATGACTCCTCCCTGCCAACTCCCCCACCACCCTCCTTCATTTTTTCAGTGTGTGTGTGTGTGCGTGTGTGTATGTTTGCACATACAGTGGGGTCAAAAGTCTACTGCCAAAAAAACTTTTCATCATTTATTAAACTAACACACGTTTGGTCAGATGAGTTACGTGTGTTACAAAAAAAAACCTTTCAGCGAGCGCTTGTTGGTGAAGCTTTCACTGAAACTTTGACTTTCCACCGTTTGCCTTAATTACAGCTTTTGCTCTAACGTTTTTGCAGTTTGAGATGTTTGAGAGCATCTTGAGTGTTTTTTAAAGTCATATTTTACATTTTAAAATGTCGCATCTTTTTCTGCAGTCTGGTCAGCATGCACTAACGTCCCCATTTGTGAGTCGCACCTCAATATTTACATGTTTATTCAGCTCTCGTTTGTTGTATCCTCATGCAACCTCATGTCGCACAGTAATTTGTTTTTTAAATTTGTACATTTTTTTAGCATCTAGCGATTAAATCTCATTATTACTTCCCTTCTACATAACTAGACTTTGTGACGTTGACGGAGTGGTTTGGTAGATGTTTCTTCTCTTCTAAGCTGCAGTTGACTTTGTGTCAGTGATGTGGGCACGGTTCATTGCGCTTCATGCATTACTATTCAGATAGTGACACAGCTCTTCAGGTTGGTCTGGCCTGGTTTGAATCTAAAAAAACAACTTTGTTTTAATAAAACCAGCCTGTAACTTGCAGTCCTCAAGACAAATGTGCAACTTCACATTTGCAAAGTATTACTCCTGATATTTATCTGTAGCGACTATTTCCTTTGCATCAGTATTTCATCCAGCACCTGAGAACAAATGGCTCCATGTGAGGTATTCTTTGCCTCTAAAAAACCACTTTAGTGTTGATAAATGATGAAAACAAGTTGTAATTGTGGTGGTCTGTTGAGCCCCACTGTCGCTGGCCAGATGTTTGTTTGGCCAGTCCATGTCAGATTGTTTTCATGTTGAAAGAAAGATTGGATCTGTCCACTGTACCTTTCTGTCTGTCTTTATTTGGTTGACACACTGTCCTCCTTTACTCGTCTCTTGTATTTTCTGTGATGGTTCAGGCAGTTTGGCTCATTAACCAGTGGATGAGCAGTCCAGCTTGTCCTTTTCAGCGGCAAAACGTCTGTTTCTCGTGACTGCCCATTCAACTTAAAGCCTGCCATGCTTCTGTCCTGTTGGGTACAACTTTAGAAGTATCCATTAATCTCAACTTCTCTATCGCGATCCCTCAAAGCATTGTCTTTTCATTAAGGGTGAACAAAGTCAAGACCTTGTGTCACATCGTCTCCTTCACCTATCTCTGCCTCTTAAATCTCAGGGCCTCAGTAGACTTTCACTGCGAGAGAAAAAGTCAAAGAGAAAAGACAAACCGCTCCTCACAGTCACTTCCTTTTCTAACTTTGTGTCACTGAGCGTTATTAGAGGGCCGGAGTGCTCCGATAGGCTCCTTGCTAGACTCAGATTAGGGTGCTTTAAGTCGTCCCGGTAAACAAAAGGCAGAAAATGAAAATGCATCTGTAGGGACTTTGTCCTCAGGACAATGCTCACAGTATGCTGCGACTGATGTGAAAATGTCCAGTTTTTTTTCCTTCATGGCACAAATCTATGCTTAATTGCAACTTTGTGAGAACTGAATATGGTGTTTAAAATCTGACGGTGACAACGTTCAGGATCGATACACACCTGCTTTTGAATGAATACGACACTGATTGCCTGTTACCTGTTTTTTTTCCGTTTAACGTGTGTGTGTATTTACATTTTGGACTCATGTTGGCTATAAGATGTCAGGTTTTTTTTTTTTTTGGTTTTTTTTTTTACTTTGTGTGGAATTCGTGCAGTTTGCCTCAATGATGCTTCAAGCTCGAGGAGACACAGAGTGAAGTCCAGTTTCAAGTTGCCGGAATCAGCTAAGGATTTGAAAACTCTGAATATTACGTTTTGAACAGCCCAAAATAATATTACTTGAGCTGCATCATGTAAACCACATATTTTGTTGCTCCGTTCAACAAAATGGAGCACTGGGACAAACCAGCGGGTGGATTTTATGCCAAGGAAACCAAGAACTGCCCCACGACTTCTTTTCTAAAGACTGAAGTAGTGGATGCATGTAGTGGATTTACCGCTCTTTGATTAAACTCTTCCTGAGATACCGCTTGGATTTTAATGTGAATCAAAGGAGAGAAACCTTGTCTCTCGGCGCCATACCTTGGACATGTAGAGACTGGAATATGTTGTGGGCAAACATAGGAAATTCCCTCCTGAACCGTACCTGTGATGGATCTGACTTTACGGCACAAGAGGAGAATAGATGCTGGAGATTCTGAACTTTTTTAATGTGCTCCCCCATCTTTCCCTGTCCGTCATCACATAGAGAAGTTAATTACTATTAACAAATCAAAAGTACCATTCTCATATGTTTGGTGAATGCAAAGTTAAACATTTGGTGGTAAATATGCTTTTAAATGGTGAGTTAGATAAGAAGATTGGTGTAATAATGTCTGCTCATTAGATATGACTCATTTCATGGCATCTCAACTAACACTGACCAGAAAAAAAGAAGTGATTAGTGTGGATGCATATGTCTCAACAAACTAAATTTATGCCATGGATATTCTTCAGGATGTAGAAACTCAAATAAAAACTTACTTTAGGTTCAAGGAGCATCGTTTCAAATACTATTCTGTGAATTATTTAGGATTTGCTCAATAGAGCTATTTCTTATTGAACTGGGCTGAAATGAAAAACATTGATAAAAATCTATTAATAATTTTCAAATAAACTCTTGTTGTTTAATGTTTCTGTTATCAGATTTATAATTTTCTATTTATACAAAGAATCTTCCATTTTTAAATGCATCATCTCACCACAGTCTGCAAAACAAATTTGAATTATTTAAACTTTTTTTTTTTTTTACATGCTACAGAAAAATAAATTCTCCCCCCCCTGCGCATCTTATGGATTTCATTATTTCCCAAGAATTTTGGCATGAATTGATGTAGAGATGAGTTGGCATGGAATGAGAAACCAGCAGCATGTTAGCTTGTCATTAGCATTCAAAAGAATCCGTAATGTGCCCAGTTTGGCCGTGTCCAGGAGTAAGAAAGTCTGTCTGTTTTAATTTCCTTGTTCAGTTTAACCCGCTTTTTTTTTTAGGCTAAATGCCTTTGAGTTGCACCCACTTTCAAGGTACATTAATTTTTATAATCAAGCCATTGAAAAAGCAAGGAAGTGCTTTCCTGTTTGAGGGGAGAGCCATGAGATAGTATTTAGAAGAAAAAACTTAAATGTACAAAGTGTCTCATTAGGTCTGAGATGTTACTGAATGCACATAGTTAAAAGAAAAACTGAATGAAATTATTTAGTTTGTTCTGTGTGAAAGATTGTGTATGAAAATGTGTACTTCTTAGTTGTGGGTACACACTGTGAGGTCCATTTGAAGCCTTTGCATGCCCACGTGCTATAAGAATAACTTGTTGATAATGAACTTATTGAATTATTTTTCACTTTATTGTCCCCTCCTCGTTTTGTGATTGTCAAAAATGTCACTCACGGGCTGCAGGGATCTCCAAATCTGGTCCTAGAGGGCCGGTGTCCTGCAGGTATGGAAAGTTTCCTGACTGCAACACACCTGATTGAAAGTGATCACTGCAGCTTGTAGTCAAGTTCCGTTAATGAGCCATTCATTTGAATCAGGTGTATTGCTGCAGAGAAGTGATACCAGCAGGATACCGGCCCTCAAGGACCGGATTCGGATATCCATGGACTACTGTTTTAAAAAAACACACATTACTGTGTTTCTTTACTAAATTGCTATTTGTTGCAAAGACTACATGTCATCAAACAGACAGAAAAGTTCATTTTTGGGCTGAAGTTCAGAGTGGTATGCAAATGGAAATGATTGTGGTTAAGCTGGCTAATCATTGAAAATAAAACTCTGTCATCGAAGCGTGCTGAAAGCCTTTGATCGCCTGGATTAGTGTTTCATCTCTGGTTGTCTTACGGTCTTCAGCTAATACCAGCTCAGCTTCTTGTAAGAGTTTGTGTTAGGTTGTGACCTGTGACCCCTGGTACGAGGTAGCTTTTTGAGCACCTGCTTGGTCCTTTCTGGCTCTTTTTCAGCTGGAGTGTGGCAAAAATCCCTAAACCTCAATGTTCTCTGTTACATCATTTAGAAAAATATTGTTGGCGGACTTTTAAGCCACTTTGCTGGGACGACCTGATCCACATTAAAGTGGAACTGTGATGGAAATGACCTAAACCGAGTAAAGTTGGGCCTAGTTGAGCCAAATGGAGTGCAGTAGGTGAAAAAGAGCTTTTACAATGTTATTTTCACTCATGCAAATGTTGTGTTTGCATCTTTTGTCCATATACAAACGGTTTTAGAGCTTTGAAAACCAGCTTCCGGGGAAGATTTCCAAATACGTTTGCTGTGCTGTTCGTTTGGACAGAAGAGGCAGCAGTTTTAGCTTGAAGTGTAAAATTCTGTGTGATAATGTAGACGTAGATGAAAACCATCTCCTCAGCATGATGAGGCCGCCACCACATTTCACTCTATGACACCCTTATGAGACGTTGAGAGGTGTCTTTGTGTCAGAGATCACCTAAATGTCACATTTAGTTTCCGTTTTTTGGAGATCTCCCTCCATGTATCTGACCGTTCTTATGAACTGTAAAATGTACTTCATGATGCTGTTAGCAACAGCTTTTTTTGGCCATACATTCAAAATGCTAAGCCTCATAAAATTCATAAAATGCAACAAATCCCAGTAATTTAGTAATTTTTTTAACTATATTTAATGGAAACAAGTACAAAGGAATTTATTTTGCATCCTCAGTGATCAAATTTATTTAGCAATGTAAACAAATCTCAAACTTGTGTTTTCCATGTGTTAATGAAAAAAAAACTTGAGATGATATCAACACTTGTATTCTGGATTATGAGATCATAATCATTTTATTTGACTGATTTTCATCTCATCCTCTGAGCAGAAGATATTAAGGCATAAAGTTTGGTGGTTCATCTTCTATAATGCTAAACGCATTTCAGGGTCGCAGAGAAGCTGGAGCCCATCCCAGCAATTAGCAGGCGAGAGGCAGGTACACCTGAACAGATTGCCAGGCAACACAGAGAGACAATAACTCCCAATCACTCATAGGAACGATTTAGTGATCAATGAAGCGAACACTTCGGACACACATACATCCAGAGAACATGAGAACTCCGCACTAAAAGGCAACTGTTCAGACCTCCCCACAGCTGAGGCTCGAACCAGCAATGTCCTTGCTGTGAGCGCTAAACCACTACTCCACTGTGCAGCCCAGTATGTACTTGTATACTGAAAAATATATGTATACTGAAAAACTGGGCCAGAAGCATTCAACTGGGTTACTTAAATTTCACTGCCTCTTTATCAGATAATACGTCAGAGACTCACATCTCCGCACTGCTGAGTTCAAATGACAGTTTTGGCCACTTTTAATTATGCTTTAGTTCCAGTTAGTGTAAATGAAAAGATCCATTGTTGTCCAACAAAATGTAAAATTAAATGCATTATATTAGTGTTTCTCAACCCTGGTTTTCTGTACCTCTGCCCCGCATGTCTTAGAGGCAACCCTGCTTTAACTTTAAAGTCAACTTTCTCGTTAAGTTCTTTGCAGCCTGTTAATGACTGTTTATTTCATTCAGGTGTGTTAAAGCAGAGTTGCCTCTAAGACATGTAGTTTAGGACCAGGGTTGAGAAACACTATATTATGCCAGCTTATTCTAAAAGTTATGAGTTATATATTTTATCATAATATAATCGCTTCACTTTACTTTTATTCTTTGGGCAGCAGTAACTGCGCACACTGCTGCAGCCCACTGTGTTTATACAGTCACTGGTGTTAATGCTTCCAGTATTTACCACTCAGTTTAGTAAATGCACGCTTTGTCGCCACCTTGTGGCGGAATCCTGAATCTACACTTTAATTCCAGTTGCTATGCCACTCGACCAACCACTCTATTCTCTTTAATCTAATTTATTCATAACTGATAATACTTGTTATGTAATTTAATTATCGTTAAATATTAATTTAAATTAAGACATAGAAAACTATTGCAAAACAATATTCTCACGGTGCAATTGGAGAACAAAGTTAAGGATCAAATGGCTTTATGCCCAGCTCCACTACTTTCTGAACTTACATCTCTTTGTGTCCTGTATTTCCTTTGCATATTGGTTTGATCTTCACGACTCACTATGTTGCTCAGTATTTCAGATTATTTACATTCACCTTTATTTGACTCATCTTTATTTCTCCTTACCTATGACTGAAAATATCCAGTTTTAGTGCACAGATAAGTTTTCTCCTATATAACTACAGTATATATGGCTCATACATGGTCCAGCTGGCAGTCATTTCCCTTTTGTTACCCCCATTTCACTGTTTTTCCTGCTGAGCCTCTAAATGTCTCTGTGCTGCTCTCAGTGTGTCCTGCAGGTCTTTGTAACGGGCCAGTGTGCAGGCCTCCTCCAGCCGGGCCCAGCGGTAGTCCTGGTGCTCGTCAGACAAAGTCACAGCTGTTTCCGGGTCTCTCAGCTCGGCCAGCCAGTACAGCACGTCTTTGGGTCTGCCGCGAACCTCATAGTGCAGCTCCTGAACGAAGTCGTCAATCAGCTGCAGATGCTCAACGCCAAGCCCCGCCTCTTCCTTGGTCTCTCGAAGAGCAGTGGAGAGGTCATCCTCACCTGGGTCCACGTGGCCTGACAATCAGTTTACAATGAGAGGTTAAACATGTAAATTCTTACAGGTACAAGGTCTGTTAATAATAATAACAATAGATATTATTGATCCTCAGAGGGAAATTCCTTTCATTTAGTGTTTTAACACACCTTTGGGTGGTGTCCAGTGGTGTTCCCCATAAGAAGTCTGTAAGAGGAGATATTCGATGCTGCCCGGTGGGGGTTTGGAGCCAACAAGACGACGAAACACTATAAAGCCACAAGCTCGTAGTGCCATTTTCCTCATTGAACAAACAAACAACAAACATTTTTCTTCCATTATTTATGTGTGTTTGTCACAGGCATCTATACTGACCCTTTACTTTCAGAAAACATTTGTTATATTTCACTCTATAGCCAATTTCAAACAGAGGACATATATCTGCAGCATGTCAATGCATTCGTAAAATCTGTCCATCTGCGGGACATTTTTATTTAACCTTTAATTCAGTAGGAAAAACACGATCAACTCATTATTTACAACAAAAGTCTAGCCTAATCAAATGTACCCTTCTGAGTCAGGGGAGGAGACAGCAAGAAATAAACACAGTAAATATTTACTACACATTTATCCATCCATTATCTGAATCACTTTTTCTAAAGAAAGGTCGCGAGTAACTGGAGTGCATCTCAGCAATCAACAATGCACATATGAAATACAAATACAGCTTTAGATCAGTGCTGGAAAAATATTCACAATGCATAGATGCATCATCTTACAGGTTATTCATATTTAGTTGCATAAACAGACAAAATAAAACAACTGGAGAGACCTATCTTTCTATCTATCTGCTTGAACAGTGATAGTGGGGACATGTTTGTTACTACTTACGGCAGTTGTATACAACTAACCCTTTAGTTTTCTAACTAAGACCAACGCAAATTAATTCCCCTGAATCTTTCACGCTCACTTTCTTAAATGAAGAGGATTTATTAAGTTTGTTAAATAAATATATGTGCATTTAAAGTAGCATGTTACTGCTGTAGACATGTTAGTTAGCCATGTTAGCTAGCTAGCTAGCGTTCTTCCATTTATTAAAATAGACGTTTCACGTCACTTTCATGAATTCCGTTTCGATGACGTATTTTCTAGGTGCAGTTTCTTTACTCTCTGCGCACACAAACTTCTGGTCTTATGATTATATATCCATTTGTTCTTAAAAATGTTTACAACTTACTCTGTGCAGTGCCAGTGAGAGAATTTTCGACTGCAGCGGTGCTCCGACAAATTGGTCCGGCCTTATTTAAAGACTCGTATAATTAGTTCCGCTTCGTGTGCACAAGGTGTCCAGATCTAAATTAAAAGTTCTAATGGAGCCGGTATTCAGATATAGTATTATGATTGTGTATGAACATGTTTTGCTATATTTGAAATATTGGCAGGCTCTCTGAAGTCATCTTCCTGACTGAAGTTATAATCTGATGATCTTTTCTAAATCTCATTAATCTTCTAATTTGGGGCTTGGCTTCGTAATGAGATGATGGAAATTAAGAAGCTCTGTGTTTGGCATAATCAAGTTACTTAAATAAAGCGTAATGACGGTGATGATGATGAAGTGTTTTATTTCGAACAAAGAAAATATAAATGTTTGACACATAATCAATTAATGGTAAATAATAAAAATGGTGATTAACAATAACAACAAAAAAGTAACAACTACCACCTGAACAGGAGCAGGATGAAGTAAAATAACTTATTTACTCCTGCCACATCATAATCACAATGACATTTTACATTAAGAGTCATATTCAGTTTTGCTTTCATTTCTAATTAATTTTGTTCTGTTCGAATTAAAAACAAAACAATTCCAAAATATGATGTGAAATATGTTGTTAAATAAAGAGAAATAAAGAAGAATAAATAGAATGATTTCACATTTTTTAAACATTTTTTTGAGGCCGTAATATTAAATTTAGTGTTGTAATTTTGTAGATAAATGTCAGTTCTGTCGGAGTTTCAGGATTTTCCATCAGTATGAAACAAACAATTAGTGGACATTAAGCTTTCACCAAATGGAGACACTTTTAAATCCAGGTAAAAAACATTTATTTTTCTCATCAACCTATACGTGAAATCTGCACCCTAACCTTTTCCTCATCTTGCTTTTAATGATTTAAAATGAAATTAAATGAAAATTTATTTCAACACAAGATACAATTAAAAACAAACAGAACAAAAGGAGAGAGATTAGATGAAGAGAAAATTCTTTGTTCAAAAGGATTGGGAAGAAGTTTGTGCTTATTTATTCCCACCCCTTTGCCGCATATAACAATCGAGTACTATACAAGAATGTAACTTCGTAATACTAACATTATATTATATTATATTATATTATATTATATTATATTATATTATATTATATTATATTATATTATAT